>SNQN01004854.1:0-48584 GCA_008642245.1 Bassia scoparia | reverse complement strand
GTCTACTGAAAACATCTTTAAGAATCAAAACCATAACTCATCTTGAGGTTCTGACGTAAAGAACTGAACATCGAACGTTAACTTGAATGGCTAAGAGCCTAAATCTGAGTTAATGCTAGATCGAGAAAGATATCAAACCTAAGATGGCCATATCAGAATAAGGACCATCTTAACCTACGACCACTTAAAAATGTATGCTAGTTAGTCTATGATCGAACCTAGTTCAGTTTAAGGTTCTTAGATTGAATTGAGCGAAACCTAATTCAGGATTCAAGCTCTTGGTTAACCTAAATCAGATTTAAGGTAGGTAAGATTGGAAGGAACCTAATTAGATGAGTCTTTGAATTGAATTTGAAAGTGAACCTACAAATTCAGTTTTTGAATTGGGATTGAATTAACTAACTTTATGTTAAGGTTCAAAAGGTTGAATGCTAGTCAATTTAAAATTCTGGATTGGAATCTAACCTAAGTCAGATTCTAGGATCAAATGGGTTTAAAGTGATTTGAGAAATGGGACCTAATTGGTCGTCAAACTTCATTCTTGAACATGATTAAGACGCATTAGTGTGTTGAGCATTGGACTGAAAGAAAGACAGTTAACAACACATTGAGTGAAACACAAGTCCATTTATTCATTAGGTCAGGAGTCTAATGAACATATAGGATGCGCTTAGTTAAGCTGATAGTAGTACCATGCCTAAAGAGTAGAGGCTGGGTGCCAATTCCCACCACCAATACTGGTATTATGGCGAGATACCCCTATATACAGATACTGTAACACGTGCAACGCGCTAGGCGGATAGAGCTCTACCTTAGCACTAGGTGATTCCATAGCCACAATGCAATACCATAGATAAACATCCCCCCTTAAGAGATGATCTCGAGCAACATGCCCATATTGAAGACCAAGTGCCTAGGACAAACCATTCGAAGGTCACAAGCAAAATTCAAATTGTTTGAATATGGAAACTACGAGACTTTCAACGAATCTTCCACTCCACCAATGTGATTAATCCCCCAGTGAAGTCAGCCAAACGTGGTAGGGCTTCGCCCGCCTTAAGGGGGCGTACCTCAGCTTCAATGCATGGATAGAGCCTGGAATCCGCATGTGAATCGTTGGGTGTGTTTCGAATTGAGAGGATCCCTCCACCGTGCCTATATAGGTTATTTCACGACGCCCGAACATTGGGCCAACTAGTGGCCCCCAAATTAGGTCCATAACCAAGTGTGGTTCAGGGACATGAGTACGAATTGAATAGTAACCCAATCCGCCCGCTGTTAGGCAGGCCTCTATATCACGTCGGTCTCATGTAGAAGAAAAACTTCCATAAATGCATAACAATTAGATTCCAAGAGAGTATTGAATTATCTGAAAGTGTCACTAATCGAATATTATTAAGTGAGTTGCTATAGATACAAACAATGACTTCTATAATGAGACAAAGGCGATCGACTTGTTGTTGACATATATAAGTGCCTATACAAGTCCGGTAGTCCATGATTATCTGACTTTAAATGTGACATAGCGATTAAATTCCCGGTGCTTGTATAACATATATACAAGTGTGATGAAAAATAGATTAAACAACACATGACAAACAAGGTATGAGACTCGATAAAATATAGCTGTTGTCCTTCTCACCTTGTCGCTGAATACACAAATCGTATAAGCAAAAACTAAAGGAGTCTTTGATTCGATTGCGATCAAATGCTTAAATCCAAGGACCAAAGAAAATGATTAAGATTTGACAATAACTATGCAAATTAGATGAATTGTACAATATGACGAATAAGTAACGTTAATGAAAACGAATTGAAAACGTAAGGTGACAATGCCTACATAATTTACAGATTAATATAAAGGTGGATTCTACATTGTTTAATTGAAATTAAAACTCCATAATAATGTTAATCAAATTAAGCACAACAACCGATCACAGACGAGAGAGAAAGAGGAAATAAAAAAAAGAGTTGAAAAATATTTCTGTGAGTAATCTCAGATATACCTTTATTTCGCTGTTGAATCGACAGATCAATGCTTAGAATCAAGAAACGATGTGTTATAGCAGTGTATCTAGAAGAGAGGACGAGAGGAAGGAGAGAGTAGACCGTACTGTCTCGGGAATGTGTTCTCAAAACTCGTTTCAGTCAAGAGGCAAGGCATATTTATAGCGGGAGCAGAGAGGAACGTATATACGGTGCCTTCCTGCGTCTATACGCTCATAAGTAGCGTATATACGCTGCAAATTCCTCATTTCCATACAAAATTAGAAATGTTAGTACGGCGTGAAGCTCATATATACCTTGCTTGGTGCGTATAATACGCTCCTGACTCGCGTATATTACGCGTCCATATTCTGCGTATATACGCTCCATTTCTCGTATATTAATTTTTCCAGAAAATCTGAAAACATATCTTCATCGATGAACTTTGCCATATAGTCATCGATTTATTCTAAGATTACATTAGTCTAACGCATCCTTTCGCAAGAAGTATTTCTAGAACTTCCGCGTATTTTAATTATTCATCGTATTCTCTGCAGTTTCGCAATTATAACATCAAATTCATAGAAAATCATAGAAAAATCGAAAATAATTATACAATATGACTGGCGGATTCAAAAATTGCGAACATGATCGAAAAACAAAAACATGAAATCCCAGCGTAACTTGTATTGAAAACCTGTTGAGAAAGACCGAAAGAAAAATTTTTATTGCCCTTAGTATTTTACTTTGCTCAAATAGTTCAGTACGGACCCTACGTATTTCCCAACTTTGTGAGTATCAAAGCATATTTCTCGAGTCGAAAACAATCGCGAGACGCGGTTGTTTCTTCACGGATTCTCATGTTGGAGAACATTTTCATGTGTCTACAGGAGGCAGCGTAATATACGCACTCTCTAGCTGTATATCACTCTATTACGCCACAGTTTCAATTTCGAATCGGTTTTACTCACATTTGGGGTAATTTTGCCTATATTCAACGTATTGCAAGATCGGCGGGACGAGTTTGTACTCGGCTACTGCATGGGCTTCACCAGCTCAAAACGCAATCGTTAGGATTGTCATTTTTTGATTTTTTTTTTCGGAAACGGTGTACAACTCAAGCATACTAATCACTAATGCATAAACCAATCACATACATACATGCTACACACAAATACAACACATACATACATACAAACACATACAGCTTCATACATTAAGGCACTGCATTACTAGAAACACATGCATTCTATCATAGTGCATACATAAGTGCATATCATACAACCCGTAGTTTCAAGGCTAAGTTATCCTAAGGTTCCTTGGGCACTACCCGCTCCGGACATGCTCTCATAGTTACGAAGTAGTCCTGTTACCGCACTCGAAGGAAGACATTGCGAGAGGCTAGCCCATATGCATACATACACAACGGCTCTAGAATAGTTCCTAAGCTTTTGTGTATGAACTCACAAACATAAGCGAAGCAAATCACGTGACTAAGCTTTGAAAAAAATTTCAAGTGTACAAGCACAAAATAGGTCGAAGAGTGTCAATGTTGCAAGAGCCAACGAAGAAGATTGGGGACTAACTTCACACATCGCTTAGGGGCTCCAGAAGTTCCACAAGCATCCTCGGGTCTAGTAATTTCGCTCCTCGCTAACAAGAATTCCTAGCAAACCATCTTCCGGGTCTACGATCTTCCGCTACAGAATCCAGCACAAACATCTTTCGGGTCTACAATTTTCTCCGCTACAGAAATCCAGCCACCATCTTTCGGGGTCTTATGGTTCTCCCGCTACAGAAATCGTCAAGCAATACACTTCGGGTTCATTATGTTTTCCCGCGACAGAAATCTTCAAGCAAATACATCCTTTGGGTATTGGAAATTTCTCCCGCTAATCAGAAGTCGTTTGTATCTCTACGGTTTGGAATCTTCTCCCGTCAAAGTTCCGCGCACTCTCGGTGTTTTGAGAATTTCTCTCCGCACTCAGAAATCTCCGCATACAACACATGACATTCCTCACGCCATTACGCATTCATCGAACCATTATATCTTCCGACTGTGCATAACGCCAACATTTCCCGAAAACCAAGAGATAGCCGTAGGAGAATGGTCATATACAATCAAACCTCCCAAACACGTTAAAGGATGCTGAGGCATGGATCTAGGCGGGGTGCGATGCTAGAGAGCAGGTAGATAGTCGTGTGAACTTCGAAGGAGCAGAGCGGCTCCAACGGAACATACATTACTACTTCCACGAAAACTCAAGGTCAGCGTAGGTGAAAGCATTCTGACATCATCTTCTCTTTGACTCCGAGCAGAGATGCCGCAAGGTCCCAGATCCGGTAAGGGAGAACACTCTGAGGAACGAAGGCGCCTCAGAAGATATCATCACCTTATTCTACCTAAAACCTAAGATCCAGCACGCGTAGGAAAGATCTTCTGAAGGAACTTCACAGCCATTTCGACAGAGTGCATTATCATGTTTCTCACTGAAGACAAGTCAGCCATAGGAGGAAAAGCTGCCCGAGGATTCCAGGCGCTTCAAACGAGGCAATACACACGCATGGACGCGGTAGACAGTAAGAACTAACCTTGATATTTGCAAGTCGGCGAGAAAGGGTAACTCAGGGTCGCAGAACGTCTTGAGTGCTCTCCGTCCGAATCAGAAACTTTGACTTTCGTCTTCAGACATCTTTCTTCATACTCATCAAATCGTGGAGGCATTCTGTAGACACTAATGTCTCCCCAAACGATTTAATCAGTATGAAACACCGTTATTCATAACACAGTCCATTCATCTCTCTCTCATACTTCGCGAGCGTGCTAAACACAGGCTTCTGTGAGATTTCCCAAGCTCGTACGTCCTAGTTTACGCGAGCACAATAACAATAGGATGAGCTCGTGCTGAATCTGGCCATTAAACAAACTCCTTTTTCATCTATTAATAATTATTAACGAGTCTCGATGCTAATTAAACCAAACATGTAAGAACTCAACTATTAAATTTGTTCCATTGTAAATATGTAGCGATTCATTAACGTTTCCAAAATTTATTCGAATCTGTTTTAGTTTTCGCATTATTTCCTTTTCATTATTATTTCAACATTGTCAAATACTAACGATTTCTTATCCATGCGAGTTACAGCGAAGCATTCTATCTTTCGCTGCTTATTAACATTAAACTTATGTTTGTTTGTCTTTATAAGCGATCCAAGGTAGATTCGTTTCGCTCTTTTGAGTGACGAACTTTAACCTTGTTTGTTTGCAACTCAGACTGTAAATGTATTAGTTATAATAATTTTCTGAGAGTTCAATATAACTTCGCACCCTGGTCTTTCTGTCATCATTTGTATATATTTTGCTAAATAAAACCGGAAATTATGTCAATCACATTAAATCAGAGCATTACATATGGAAACCGTTTTTAGGAGCCATTAGACATTACTGCAGAGTCGTCACAATTTCTAGGTTAGGTATCTCTGATCTAGAAACACACTTCCATCATAAGTTTTTTAGAGGTTAGTACGCTTCGAAGTGCTAAGATGCGTACATGCATTCATATAACCGTGATGATATGGAAATTGCAATGAACCGAGTAGAGGCCGCTACAGCGGGATTGTTACAGACTTTCTGATTCGTACCATGTCCCACAACCCACGAACTGGTATGGCATCAGATACGTGGGCACTTATATTTGGCACCAACGTTATCGGCGCCGTCCGTGAATAACTTTTAGCCACTGGTGCGACATCCCCATTACCTCGACAACATACCCAACGCCCACGTGCGGTTCTGAGCTCAGCCACACGCAAAGCACCCCATGTAGTACCAAGCCCGCGCCCGTTATACCAGGGCGCGCCCAGTCCTACAGTCTCATGTGTTCCTAAATCATAACAATTGATATCAAAAAGCATATTGAACTTGATCTGAAAAGACGCACTAATCTTATATTAGTGAGGCTTGCTATTACGTAAAACAAGTGACTTCCATATATGACAAGCGATCGCTTCATTGTTAGTCAATGATTAACACAGGTGCTTAGAAAACGCGTCGCATGATTTTTCTGACTATTAATGTGAATACGCAATGAATTTGGTCTGGTAAGCCAGTAGTAAACAGAGATCTGTGATAGATAAATAAATATATATTAGATATTATATATATATATATATATATATATTAAGTATATAAATAGTATAGATATATATATATTATATATATAATCTACAATATGTCACAATCCACTATGAGAATACATAAATAAAAAACCATATTATATATATGTATGCCATCCTCCCTTGTCACTGCCAATCAATTATTGTAGTTTAAATTGAATAAAACGATTAATCGAATTAGAACGATTCGTTGAAGATGAGCTTTTACAAACACCAAAGAGAATGCCTATAATGAACTAGCACAATAAACATAACAATGAAAATAAAGTACACATGAATTAACGAAATGAAACATTTAACCCTTTATTACTTTGAATAAATAAAAAGTGAGTTCTACTTGTGTTGATTTAATTAGAAAACTCGCAAAAATATTAATTAGATTGAGAAAGAGTATGTTTAGTGGCGAGTAATCTCAGAATAAACCTTGATTGCATTGTTGAATCGCAAACAGAATGAATGCTTAGAACTCAAAAACACATGTTATTCTTAGAGGGTTTGAGAGAGAGGAGAGAATACGCGTAGGGACAGATTAAGAGAAAAGAGTGTGCTCTCGAGAAAACCGTAGTTGTTTATCGGAGGAATGAGCAAGGCACGATATAGGGCGCGAGGGAAAAGAAGAGAAAACCCTGCTTTACGCTGGACACCGCCGTATATACGACAGGAGAGCTGCGTGATATCCAGGAACCTGCGTATTACGCAGGCCTCCTGCTTATACGACGGTCTGCGTATATGCATTTCCGTCATATTTTTTTGATCCTACATTTATTTCAATAATACGTAATTCGCTTTGATCTGACGCACCTAACACGCTGCTCCCAAGAAAGGAGCATTCTAAAGTGTTCATACGAAGGTTCCACGTATTTCCGGACGTATTTTTTTGTATATTTCAAAATTTTGATATTTATTTATTGTCATTTTCTGCGTTAATAAAAACTTACTGAAATCATAGAAAAATAAAGAAAAATTCAGAAAAATATCTAAAATACTGGTCGAGCTAGAAAAATGTAAGCAGTGTGCATGAAAGAGTAAATCAGAGAAGAACACCACCGTCATAATACTATTAAAAACTAATAAAAAAAAAAACCCTAAAATAGAAGAAAACCTAAATAGAAATAATAAAGAAATATTTGCCCCCATATATTTGTCCTTTTCTCAATAGTTCCGAGTATGACCTCACGTATTTCCAACTTTTGTGAGTTCAAAGCATCTTTTCTAAGTCGAAACAATCGCGAGACGCGGTATGTTTCATCACTGATTACTCTTTTGGGGAGACACTTTTAGGTGTCTACAGGTCCCTCTGCCCCGCGGAGTACAGCCTCGGTCGAGACACCGTATTGCAAAGAATTGAATTCTTGCTATTTTGCATAGTGTGAGTATGCTTGGCATTGAGGGTCCTAGAAACTCGAAATCGAATAGAGAAAGTCGCCACCGCACTTCTTGTGGGAAGCKGCRGAACCCGTTTTAAGCCTTGCCTAGAATTGCATAGAGCAAGGCGAAGGACTCCATGTCTGGTAGTGCACCAAAGGTTTGGATTAGGGGACAAGGGTAAGGGCGAAGTAGTGCACAACACWCCCCCGCATCTAGCGGTCTCTACTAGGTCTCATTGCAAATTCACCAATTGTAATATCGAACATCATATATGTCCGTATTGATCCTTAGTTGTTACTAGGCGAGTAGATTAATGCATGTAAGACTATTAATTGTTGTCGCTTTGAATTTGGTCAAGATTCAAGGATCCTAAACCGTTTGTCCATAATTATCTTATTAGGCGTGACAATCAATTAATAGGTCTTTAATTAGGAAAATTAATTGTGGTTGAAGACAATATATACAAGACCATGAATAAGAATATACAAGGAGGAAGAAAAAATGACTTCCCTCGAATCGCTATCCAAGATTAGACAAAAAGCAAAAACAATAGTTAGATTTGAAATCGAAATCTCCTCGCAAAGTGCTATTTACATGAGAAAATCAAAGAAAAAGTTAGTATTGACAATAATATTGAAATCGAATTGAAAACAAAGAAAATAAGAGGTTTATTTACATGTTAATTGATGTATAATAGTTTATTAATCAATATTGCATGATTCAAAGTGATAAAAACAAGCAAAATCAAAGAATAATTATAGAGAAGAGAAGAAGGAGAGGGTTTCTATGAGTTTTGTGGCCTCATAGGTTATACCAACAATGCGTGGTCGAACAATCCTCGAACGATTGATTTGAATGCCTTGATCACTTGATTTGAATGTGCATTGAATATGATTTTGAGTGTGTGTTGAATTTGAAAGAGTTTCTTTGAGAGTTTTTGGAAGAGAGGGAGAGAGTATGGACAAGTGACAGAAAGAATGTGAAGTGTGTGGAATGCGTATGTGYTGAAATGAGCCATGGGTGCTTGTTTTATAGGAAAATCGACCTTGGAGAGCAAGGAACTGGGCGTAAATTACCCCCAGTTGGGTGCTCTTGGGCGTAATTACGCCCAAAATCTCTTGCCCTCTTTGCTTCATTTTCCTTGCCTTTTTTTAGCTTATACGTATAAGAATAAAATCAGAATAAAATATCATTCGATTTTATTTGATTTCTAAATTTTGACACAAAATCAATGATTAATTTGGGRAGATATTAGTGTGGGCCCCACACTCGGGTGCGGCCCCGAARCTCCCAAAATGAACCGTTTTGCTCGGGTGCGCATTTTTGCTTTGGAAATTCATAACTAATTTTCCACAACTCCAAAAATTATGGAAAAATATTCATCAAATGCCTTGTAAACAATAGTGTGTTTTGTTTAAATTTCTTGAATTTGGAATTGTTTTCATAATTTAATTAATTATTGCAAAATTAATTAAATTGCTGAAAATTCCGAAAATTTACAAAAATGCTTAGAAAAATTGCGAAAAATCCTAGAAAAATGTCTAAAAATAATTAAAAATCATTTTGAAATTAAAAATTATTTTTAAGGGTGATTTGGGCAAGAAAAGGTGTTTTAGCTTTGCAAGTCAAGATTCAAGAGCATTGTTTAAGGAAGTTGTTCTTTAGAATTGGACCAATTGCATTGTGGTATAGTTTTATCATTGGCATTTTATGGAGGGACAAATGTAGGTATCTATAGATGTCCGAAAAATTGGTTCCAAGTCAATGGCCCCACTGTTTGATTCGGTAACCAGTTCCTGGGTTTGGGGACATGGTACGGAGAGAATCATTGACCTAATCCTGACGCATGTAGCAGTCTCTACTCGATCTCATTGTAATTCCATTCGATCAAATCCATTGAATACACARCAACTTAGCAATTTTATCCTTAGGAATTGAAGTGTTCTAGCCCTACAAATCTATTAAAAGAGTGAGTTTCTATCATGCACATATCACTACCTAGCCTAATTGTTGTGACCACTTCAAATTAATCAAATTAATAAGGTGCTTAAAGTCCGTTCGTCCATGATTTATCTGAATTTAATGTGATTCAACAATTTCCAATCTTGTTTAAGCAATCAAAAAGTGTCTATTGCATAAACAATGTCAAAATACATATGAGATTATGATTAGTATGCAATAATAGGAAACTGAAATATATGAAGCAAACTTACCTTGCTTCAATATCAATCACAAAAGAAAACAAAGGTTAGTGTATCAAAACTTTGCTTCCAATTAAATCGCTTATCACAACAAAAGAGATTGTTAGCATTGACCATTATGATTAAAACCATTGCGATGAAGTGAAAACGATTGAAAACGAATGAATTGAAATGATTGAAATTCAAAAGCGAAAATATAATATTAATCAAAATTAAGAATAAAAAGTAAAGATAAAGATTGATTGAATAGCCTCAGAATTTGTACCTAGATTTGCAAAGAAACGACTTCGAAAGTTGCGACGGATTCGAGAACCTTGGATTTTGTGAGTGATTTGTGTTTTTATAATTGATTTGTGTGTGAGAGAGAGATTTTGGAGGGTTTTGAATCGCCTTAAGCACAAGAGAATTTGTTGATTGGATATTGATTTTCGTTGATGTTCGATTAAACACCGAGAGCATGTATTTATACACGTATGGGAAAAGATAGGAAAAATACAAAATTCGTTATACAGAGATAACCGTATATACGGTCAGCTGACATGGCTTACCACATTAGCGATCCGTGCTTAATTTTTGTTTTATCTATCCTTTCGTTCGGGAATGAATATCTGTGTTTTTTTGCATCTAATTGCCATCTGAATAACCTTTATCCACTTTTGGATTAACTTGGTGGACAAGATTAATTTAAAATATTTCGGATAATTTCGGAATTTTATGAATTTATCTATGAATTTCTGAATTCATTTATTTTCGAAAATCATTTTATAAAACTTGTAAAAATCAAAGAAAAATCTAAAAAATAATCTAAAAATACTAACAAACTCAGAAAAATGAGAAGAACAAAATGAAAAGTGAAATTAGAAAAATAACCTACGGAAGATATTTTTAAAAATATTAAAAAATAAAGAAAAATGCCTAAAAATAGAAAATAATAAAAATAAATATTTTCCGCCTATTATTGTGCTCTCGGCGTGTGATTTCAAAATCAACTTTAATTTGACTTATGCAAATGGATGTTGTTTAATGGATGTGGTTTATGGATTTTGTCGCAACTTTCGAAATCAAATATATTTCGAGATATCGTACTTTTCCTCATCGGCTATTCAATTTTGGGAGACATTTTTAGGTGTCTACAGTTCAACAACGTACACCAGTACTAATATTGACCATCGCTCGAGATCATCGCCCTCACCATTGAATCGACTGACCAACAACAACGAAATGACCACCAACAACAACCTTCCACAAGCTTCAAGACACACTACTTATCATCACATAATTTCAAAAAGTTTTTTTTATAACACACGAAAATGAAGGAGAGAGAAAGAGTCATATATATACACCATAATGCTCATGCATTGGAAGTCACCCTATCTCGACATGTGTCCACATCCTATACCACCTCTCTGAACATCAGCGGTTGCCATTCCTCAACCTTTCTTATTCCACTTTTATTCAAATACTCTTTAATTAACCAGTTTCCCCCCATTTTTTTTTTCTTTTTTACTGCAAATTATTTGACCACGCTAAATAGGCCCACTAACGTGCGATCAAAAGAGCCAATCAATTGTAGGCGTGTGCTCTTATAGGGCTTACGTCATACATCGATTTCGTTCATGAGCTTGAGCCATAGATCCCGCATGTGAGTGCGTTGGGGTAGTGTTGTCGAGTGTAGGAATCGCCATCGTGCCTATATAGGTTAATCATTGATGCCCGAATCATTGGTGCCAAGTCAATGGCCCCACTTTTTGATCTAGTAACCAGTTCGTGGGTTCGGCGACATGGTACGGAAAGAAACATTGACCCAATCCACCTGCATGTAGCGGCCTCTACTCGGTCTCATTGTAATTCCATTYGATCAAATCCATTGAATACACAACAACWTAGAAATTTTATCCTTATGAAGCGTTCTAGCCTTAGAAATCTATTAAAAGAGTGAGTTTCTATCATGCACATATCACTACCTAGCCTAATTGTCGTGACCAGTTCAAATTAATCAAATTAATAAGGTGCTTAAAGTCAGTTCATCCAGGATTAATCTGGATTTAATGTGATCCAACAATTTCCGATCTTTTTTAAGCAATCAAAAAGTGTCTCATGCATAAACAACGTCAAAATACATATGAGATGATGATTAGTATCCAATAATAGAAAACTCAAATGTATGAATCAAACTTACCTTGATTTGATATCAATCACAAAAGAAACCAAAGGTTAGTGTATCAAAACTTTGCTTCCAATTGAATCGCTTATCACAATAAAAGAGATTGTTAGCATTGACAATTATGATTAAAACAATTGGGATGAAGTGAAAACGAATGAATTTTCATGATTGAAATTCAAAAGTGAAATTATAATATTAATCAAAATTAAGAATAAAAGGTAATGAGAAAGTTTGATTGAATAGCCTCAGAATTTGTACCTAGATTCGCAAAGAAACGATTTCAAAAGTTGCGACGGATTCAAGAAACTTGGATGTTATGAGTGATTTGTGTTTTTGTGATTGATTTGTGTGAAAGAGATATTATGGAGAGTTTTGAATTGCACTTCGTATGATGATTTTCGTTGCTTGAATATTGATTTTCGTTTATTTTAAATTAAGAACCGAGAGCATGTATTTATAGGCGTATTGGAAATGATTGAAAAGAGGATATATGGGATACGRATAACAGTCACAGGGACCGTATATACGATTGTGACAACCGTATATACAGTTGGGCTGACGTGGACAACCACGTCAGTGATACGTGCTTTATTACTCGTTTATCTATCTTTTCGTCTTGGAATTAATATCCGTGTTTTTGCATCTAATCTACTATCCAATTAACTTTATCCACTTGTGGATAAACATGATTAATCTTCTAGAATATTCCGAATAATTTCCTAATTTTCTAAATTTATCTACGGATTTCCGAATTCATTTATTTTCGAAAATCAATTTATAAAACTTGTAAAAATTATAGAAAATCAAAGAAAAATCTGAAAAATAAACTAAAAATACTGGCGAACTCAAAAAAATGAGAGGAACAAGATATTCTAAAAAATCCAAAAAATAAAGAAAAAAGTCTAAAAATAGAAAACAATTAAAATAAATGAAAATAAATACTTTCCGCCTACTATTGTGCTCTCGACATATGATTTCAAACTCAACTTTAATTCAACTTGTGCAAATGGATGTGGTTTATGGATTTTGTCACAACTTCCGAAATCAAATYTATTTCGAAATGTCGTACTTTTTCTTATCGGCTATTTGATTTGGGGAGACACCTTTGGGTGTCTACAACAGTACACCACCCATTTTCTTTATTTTCTTATCTTTGCCCATGTCCTCAAGACTTTCGCACTTGGGCTAGGGGGGACAGGTTGTATAGGTATTGGGCAAGGCCCAATCCCTATTTTCATAATTAGAGGAATGAAGCCCATCAGGCTAGCCCAAAGGAAAATCAACAATTGGCCCAACACTGATTTTCTTCTATGAATACACCCTCCATCCCAACAAAGGGAGGCACCCATTTTTGTACACACAATACATCCTAACATTCACATTCGGTAAATGATTATTCAAGAAAACTAATTTAAGCTTCCGAGGGGTTTCTCTCGGATTCACTCCCAAGCTAGTTTAATTTAGTTCATATGTAGGAAATCAAGATCAAAGGCTCGAAATAGCAATTTAATCATCTATAGCCCCAACAAATCAAAGATCCATCGTCGGATCATATTGTTACATAAACACAAATTGTTGTGTTGGACATATATATACATATTTTTAGTGAATTCTATAACAACAATTATCATTTAAATCCTATCTTTCGACCCTTAAAATCTCATTCTCACATACCAAACATTTGTATTAGATGAGTAATATGACTAACGACACTTATGTAATAATTATACAATCTAAAATTGTAGTATGTTCAACTACATATATAACGACAAAATTCGTTTTTTAGGTAAGTGACACAAGTATTTGCACATGTTTTTCTATATAAAATCTCCATGATCCTTCAATCGGGGATCAAAATGCGTAAATCGTAGTTGTAAGCGACATAGGTAAATTGAACAAGGCGTTCTTCATTTTATGTTTAAATCAGAAAGATAAGTGAGAGAATCGAAAATGTATAAGAGAWTAAAGGATATGAAAACTAAGAATGTGCAATTTGGCAATAATTTGATGACGAGAGATGATAAACCTAGCGCAGGGCAATTTTGTAATTTTTTGGGTATTGTTCATGTACTGTTCATCTATTAAAAAAATAACATTGTCTTACGAGTTTGTAATATTGTCCAACTATATATACTAAACATTTTCTTAGCGCAACCTAACATTGTCCGACAATCTTAGTTGTGTTGACCAAACTTTGACCCGCGCTATATCCTTAGCTGATATTAGTATCTACTTCCTCATTTGATGACACCAAATTAAACTTCAGTGTCGTTATATGAAACTAATAAGGCAACAATTAACATGAGAAAACTTAAGGAGTGGAATCTGGCTTTTATGGCTAAATTAGCTTGGAAGATTTTGAAGGGGCCTAATAAGCTTTGGGTAAGAATTATTTTGGCTAGGCATTTGAATACTCCTCACTTTTTGGATGCTAGTGCTAGGAATACTAGTTCCCCTCTTTGGAGGGACATTATCAAGGGCAAAAACATTCTTAAGGAGGGTCTTATTAAGCAAATTGGCAATGGTTGTGATACCTCTCTCTGGTGGGACCTTTGGGTGGGGGATAAACCTCTTTACTTATTGAGAATGAGATTCTGGATCATTTACAACACTGGAAAGTTGCTCATATTATCCATAATGGGAGTTGGGACTTAGGTAGCATTTCTCATCACCTCCCTAAGGAGGTCTTGAATTCAATTCTTAATATTCCTCTCTCTATTTCTAGGGATTTGAATGATTCTTGGAGATGGAAGGAAACTTCTAAAGGATTTTTTTTCTATTAAGTCTTGTTATAGATTAATAGTTAGGCCTTCTTATATGAATTTTCACCTTCCTTTTTCTTGGAAACGTTTGTGGAAATTGGGAATTCCTTTTAAATATAGAATGTTATTCTGGAATATTGTTCATTCCATTCTCCCTGTGGCTGCCTCCCTTGCTCGCTCGTTCTATTCCTAACTTTTCCTCCTTCTGTTCTAGGTGTTCCTCTTCATAGGAGTCTCACCTCCACCTTTTTAGGGATTGCACCACTTGTAGGAAACTTTGGATGAAAATTTTTAAACATAAATTAAATAAATCACCAATTTCTATTCAATATTTCTTCTCTCTTGATTGGATTCCTTGGTTGGTTTATAATTTAAGCATTGGGGACTTTTGGCCTGAAATTTGTGGTGTTGTTTTTTGGCACCTGTGGTATTCTAGAAAAAGAGCTGTGTTTGATTCTCTTGTCATGCATCCTAATTTTACCCTTAACCGCTTTCTTAATGATTGGTACGCTTCCTTTGCTATTTTACAGGGTAAATAGGTTGTAAGCTCTGCTGCCCCTTCGTATGCTCACTTGTTTCCTCCTTCACCTAATAGGGTGAAACTTAATGTGGATGCTAGTTGGGTGGGGGAAGATAATGCGGTTGGGGGTGGTGTGTTGCGTGGATCAGATGGAAAATGGATTTTGGGATTTTCCATTCGTATGAAGTCAACTGAAGCTGCAATGGCTGAACTCAGGGCTGCGGTTTTTGGCTTACAGTTTATGGAAACCCTTGGCTATGAGGATTTTGACCTTGAAATGGATGCTTCTGAAATAGTGAAGATGTTGCACACCCTACTGACTTTGGCAACCATATCCTTGGTCCCTTGCTATGGGATGCTTCGAAGATCATGGATAGCTTGGGATTGGTGTAGGTCCTTTTTATTCTCAGGAAGTTTAACATGATTGCGCACGAATTGGCTAAATTTGGTATGGGAGTGCAGAGTGTGAAGACCTTATGGGATCATGTCCCTTCTTTCTTGGAAGAAGCTTATGCAATGGAAAATGGAGGTGCTGAAATGGAGGAGTAATTTCCTCCTGGGCAGTTTGTTATCCTGGGCTCGTATTTGTATCATATCATTGTTAATATAGGCTCTAGGCCAGTTGTTCTTTTATTCCTGTTTGATGTTCTGTTGTTGGACTATGTGTTTGTTGGCTTATCCTAGTTAGGGATAAGTTTGTGTTATTTCTGGACTTTAGTTGTATTGTTTAGCTTGGTGACTTTTACCAAGCATTAGTAATGCATTTCCTTTTCTGTTAAAAAACAATAGCACAAACCTTTTAGAGGTTTGTTCTTATATTATGTCACATTTTGACAAACCTTTTCCAAATATATATTATATATCTATGACTAACAATAGAACAAACATTTTTACAAACCTCTTCCAAATATATTTTATATATCAATGACTAACAATCGAACAAACTTTTTCAAAGGTTTATAACGGACCCACAATTTACTTTAATTTACTTTTGTTTTTTTTGAATTTGAATTTAATTACTCTTAAAAATGTCACATTCTCATTTACAAATCACTTAATATTTTCAAACCCTTGTCTTAATGGAGCTGATCAAGACGAGCCAGTCGCGCTAGCTCAGCCCGACCCGGCTTGAAAATTTGCGGGCTTTGAACATCACATTTTCGACATGAATTCGGGCCCGACCCAGCCCGATTTTCCACTTTTTTGTGCAGACTTTGGTCATCCAAATTCATACAATTTAGGAAAAAAATTGGCCCAACCCAAAAAAGCCCGAAAAGTCTGTCAAGCTCGTTCTAAATTTTCGGGCCTAGAGCAACAATTTTAGGCCCAAACACAAGCTTGGCCCGTTATATGAACCCCAATTAAATTGAGTAGGAATAAGAGATTTATTTATGAACCAAAGAAAAAAAAAACCTCTCCACAAACCACTTTTGCTAATGGCCTGAAATGTATTTTTAGTTTGTTACCCTATAGCATCAATCAATTTAATCGAATGTAATTAAGGTACTTATGGACAATAAAAATTTAAAGGTAATTTCCACAACTCCAATTTTCCAAATACATTTTGTAGTGGAGCGATTTTCAATTCACACAATTGTGTGATTGAAAATAAGTGTGGAATTTATTTAAGCTAGCTACGAGTAAGTTTAGCCCCAAATTTTAAAACTTGGGAGTGATATCTACGAGTAAGTTTAGCCCCAAATTTTAAAACTTGGGAGTGACCCAAAAAAGCCTGTCAAGTCCGTTCTAAATTTTCGGGCCTTCGGCAACACTTTTAGGCCCAAACTCAAGCCCGGCCTTTTATATGAACCCCAACTAAATTGAGTAGAAATAAGAAGTTTGTTTATGAACCAAAAAAAAAACCCACTCCACAGACCACTATTGCTAATGCCCTAACATGTATTTTTAGTTTGTTACCCTATAGCATCAATCAATTTAATCGAATGTAATTAAGGTACTTATGGACAATAAAAATTTAAAGGTAATTTCCACAACTCCAATTTTCCAAATACATTTTGTAGTGGAGCGATTTTCGATTCACACAATTGTATGGTTGAAAATATGTGTGGAATTTATTTAAGCTATCTACGAGTAAGTTTAGCCCCAAATTTTAAAACTTGGGAGTGACATCATTTTTGGTGGTCTCCGTTAAAAATGTTGTCATCAAATTCATTTTAAGAATCACTAACACTTGCTCAAATTTATCACTTTAGACTTAAGACTCAAATATATGACATATTKTTTTTATCTTTTTATATTTTCTATATAATAACAAAATCAATAAACATTAACAAATAAAAAACTCAACTTGAGACTGTTGAAATTTTTAAAGAAAAATGCGGGAAGTCATAGCCAAAAGTTTTAAGACTGAACTTGATGATGTCACCCCAAGTTTTAGGGCTAAATTTGCTCTGAACCCTCAATTTTGAAATGGATTGACGATAAGGAGTCACCCTAATCTTGATTATTTTAAACTCCCTTTGTCTTAATTTGTTTGTTATGTTTGAAATATTAGATAAGTCTCGTGTGTTGCATGATTTATATAGTTTTTTTACAACCAAAGAAATTATTCATTTTTCAAAGTATAACCACTAAAGGTGTTTTTTTTTCAGCTTATATCCACTTAATTTTCAACGTTAATTAAAGTGCAACAATGGTTTAAATAAAGTTTTATCTTCATTAATAAGAATATAGTCTTTATTTATTTTTACTTTTTAAAAAAATAGTGATAATTTTGAATTCCTGGGAAGCATTTATTAAACCATTATTGTTTATCCATTAAAAAAAAGAAAAAAAATTATGTCATTTTTAATTTTGGAGGGAAAATTTTTAATGAGAGGTTGACATGTGTCTCCTGATGATGTAACATGTAAGCGAGTTTTGTTTTAGTAACTAGATAATCCCGAGCATATGAATATGCTCGATTTTCAAATAACATATAAATTGCTCTAAACAAAATTAATACGAAGTATTTGATATTTTAAAATTGTCATTATTTAAAAATAAGGTTTTATTTTGACAAAAAAWAWTTTTAGAATTACAATGAATTAACGAATATATAAAATTTTACTCAAAAACACATTTATTAACCTTCATTAAATGTCTTTTTACATTTTTATGCAAAAAATAATAGTGTGTTTGGGAGGGAAATTTAGGAGGGAAAATTTTGGGAGGTGGGGATTGCTTTAGTAATCTCTATTATATAAGGGAAGGGGGGAGGAAGATGGTGTCCCCCTTCTTAAATGACTTTTATACCCTTAATGAGATTAYTTAAAAATTATGAATTGATGTGCTTAAATTATCCSTTTTTACTGATTATGTGATTAAATATGAAAATTGCATTATTATGTGAGTTAATTAATTAGTCAAAAACATTAAACAATGAACATTATTTCAAATTGTATTAAAACATTAATGGTTTTATTTTGAATTTCAACTTTGAARACATAATTATTTACAAAATAATTACAATTCAGGTAAATTATATTGCTAATTAGATATAAACATTTTCTTATGATACATATCATATATACAATTTTCATATATACAAGCACGCATCGYGTGCACAYAAAAACTTCACTTTGACTTTAGTAATAATATATAGATTAGTTATAGATTATGTGCAAGGAGAGAAAAACTTTGACTTTGAAAAATCTCGTGATGTATAACAAAAAAGATATTCATGTGAAAGTCGTCTCAAAACGTAGTTAATTAATATCAAAATTTTGTAACTTTGATAAAGTCTAGTAAAAGATAATAAAGTTTAGACAAGTGCATTATTGAAAATGGTGCAAAAAAAAATGTAACAAACATTTTGAGAAGAAGGTAGTATAATGGTTGAACAAACGTTCAACAAAAGGTTGTTTAGAGAATTTACTTTTGTGATAGTCCACCCCAACCAAATTAAAAGTTCAAGCCTAATAGTTGAATCATATTTTTGATCCTTATACTCAATCATCTATGTTTCCTCACATGCGATTCATCATAACTAGGGGTGTTCCGTGTTCACTATTTGAACTTCGGTCCAAAATCCAAATAAATCAATATAGTCCAGTTATATGGATAAGATTTTTAAAAATTTAGATTGGATCAGATTCAATTATTTTAAAATTCGAATTTTGGATTGGATTTGGACTCAAAAATTTTAAGTCCAAAAAATTCAATCCAATCCAATAGTCTGAATTACCTATATATATAATTTTAAAAATTATTATTAATAAATATTATAAACCTTAAAAATTGGTACTGGTGTTGAAGACATTGCTTTATTTTGTGTTGAAGAAATCAAGAATTTGCTTTATTATATAAATAATAATGATCAAGACATATTTCTTATATTTGTGATTATGTGGTGTGGATTTATTATATGTTAATGAACTTGGTTTTTTTGTTTGAATTAATAATTAGATTTATTTTATATTTTATTAATGGATTTATGAACTTCTTAGGGTGAATACATTATTATTATTATATTATTTATTATTATTATATTATTATTATTATTATTATTATATTATTATTTATTATAAAACCACCAAAACGTGTTAAGCTTTACAAGCAACAAATATCAAACAAATTACAAGAAGTTGGAGGAACCGAGATATAATTGTTGTTATTGTATTATTATTATTATTATTATTTTATTATTATTATATATTATTATTATTTTATTATTATTATTTTATTATTATTATTATTTATATTATTATTATTATTATATTATTATTAATTATTATTATTATTATTATTATTATTATTATAATTATAAATTCGGATTGGATCGGATTGGACTCGAATTTTGACATCTTAATTTGAATTGGATTAGATTAGATTTTGAAAATTTTAGACTAGATTTGGACTAAAAAAATAAAAGTCCAAATTTAATTTGGATTGAATTTGACTAAGTTTCAATCCAATATAAAGTTCGGATATATAGACACACCTAATTATAATTTTAAGTTTGAATGCAACACAAATCTCCTTCTATCTAGTAGAAAATAGTGCACTTTGGGTAGGAGTGGTCAAAAAAATTTAAGCATACGAAAAATTTTCCCTAGCTTTGATACCATGTCAGAAAACAATTGGAGATGATCATCAAGGACTTGACATACTATTTCGTTTCAATATTACAAAAGTGAGGGTTTGAAAAACTTAAGAAAGAATAATATTTTGAGCAAAGCTTGAACTTATCTTAGAAAAACATGCATTCACATGAGAACCTCATTATTTGTACTAAGTTAAACATGACTTTGTATATACAAGCTGAACTAAACTTACCCATTTAAAGACCTCTGCATAAATCATCTCTAGTAAAACTAGTAAAAATGATTAGTGAAGGTTTAAGCACATGATTGATTCTTAATTACGATCAATTAAATCTTAGTTCTTACCAAAACATTTAGGTGTTGTTTTTTTAGTTTGCCTACCCATTTCACCKGAGTTTAGCTCCGACTATATCCGGATTCGATCCAAGTTGCACACCTAGTTTATGGTGGGTGAGTTTCCCAACAAGAGTTTATACATACGGTGAGGCTCGAACTCGAAACCTCCCTTAAGCGACATCAAGTTGTTTACCACTTGAGCCAACTCATGTTGATCATTTAAGTGTTGTTTGGTATGAGATAATTCCAGGAGGAACGTTGAATGCAGCCCATGTGGGCCCCACGTCGCTTTTTTCAGAATTAATTATTTTTTTATATTTTTTATATTTTTTTGGCAAATCAAAGTGTGAAATATGACAAAATCACACTATGATAAGATATGATTAAATGAATCAAGGATATGACAACATCACATTAAGATTGGTTATTTTGAACCTAGGATATGATAAAATGAATCAAGGATATGACAAAACGAATTAATGATAGGACATGATTAAATGAATGTAGGATATGACAAACTCATACTAAGATTGGTGAAAATAAACCTAGGATATGGTAAAATGAATCGAGGATATGACAAAATCACACGTAAATCACACTATGATTTGTTAAAAGAAAAAAAAGTCAAACGGGCCCACCACGAAATGACGAAAATACTCCTAGGCAGCATTGATACATGCTGCACTGGGCAGCGTGTATCAGTGCTCATAATTTCAGGGTGGAACACCTTTTTTGTTGTTTGGTATTGGCCATTGGGTACAGATCACGTTTCCAAGAGGAAACAAAATAGATTAGTGTTATACTGTTATGTTTAATATTGCCGACGATTTTGTCATATTACTTGATTTGTCTTGTGGTAGAAGACAATGTCTAACTTTTTTTTTTTGGAGTGTCAGGAAAGCTCTTTTAAATAGATGAATACCAAGTTATTCGCCTTAGGGCTAATGTTGTCAGTTTAGTTAATACAGTTAATTATGGTTAAATCATAGTAGTTCAGCTATAATTCAATTTTATTGATTTCGGTTCATTATTGTGTTAATAGTTAAGTTCAGTTCAGTTAACAATTATTCCAGTTCAATTTGGTCCAATTTTTAATAATTTCAGTTTCAATTCAGTTCAGTTTCAGTTTATTTCACTTTAAACTTAATCAGTATATTTCGTTTTCAATTTAGTTCAGTTTGAACCATAGCAGTTCGATGCCTTTCAAAATTTGTTTTCGTTTCTTAACGATTAATTTTGGTTGCAATTAAAAATACATATTACAGAGTAGTTATAATATAAAGCTTATTAGTTTAGGTTTGAGTTGTTCCAGATTAACCAATACGGTTAATTCTAATTGAAAAAGTATATCCGATCTGATTTTCCAATTTCTGATCATTATCCAAATCAATATTTATATATCAAATTCTGATGCAGTTCGATAATCCAATTAATGATGACATATGTAAATATGAAGTTAGGCCAAATTTATTGTAACAATGCAGTCAAAGTAATAGTAGTTGATATAAGTTAAATATTAGACCAAACAAAATGTTGTTACAAGCTAATTCAAAAGTAAATTAAACTCACTTGAGAAGTTCATGTCTAAGACAAACGAAGACAACAAAACATATAATTGAATCGGAACAAGTCACGTTTTAATAGTTTCATGTTTCTAATTTGTTGAGAAGAGTAGAAATCTAGTTGAAAAGTAGAAAAGAGTAGAAAAGGAGAAGTGTGAAGCTCCCACATGGAAAGATTTCTAAAATGCAATGGTTAAAAATACAAGTTTGTTCATCTTCACAAGCCAAGTGAACTTAAAATGGCAGGCTTAATATTTGATTTGCATATGGCTTATTGTTTCATAATTTAATTATTGAATCTAATTATCTAATTATCAAATTATTTAATCAATATATAAAAATAATTAATTAAAGAGAATGTTCAACTTGAATGAAGTACATATGACAAATAAAAGTTTGTCTTCCAAAATTATTATTATCACTAGTGTACCCCGGCGGGCGCACGCGCGCCGTGGTCCACTCTAATATGGTTTCAATGATAGTCGTAAATAATATAACGCGAAATAAATATTTTATGCAATGCTAGAAAGTTAGGGTTAATTGTTGCGAAGGTATTAAGTATATATTCTTTATTGATATGTGAAGCAAATATTTTCTCATGAATTGTAAGACTTTTCGAACAATTTGTCATTGTTCGTTGCACTTATCATTTTTCTCTATTTTTGAATTCCCACGGTACCATGAACAAATTATACTATTCATGCTAATTTTTTTCTACGTTAGCAAACAAAGCTTGACGGTCGTTGAATTTAGTTATATTTTGTTAGTTGCTAAATTGTTCACATATGAACAAAATCTAAACTGGTGTGAAATAAAACTAATACTGATACTAATACTAACACGAATACGAATATGAATACGATTATGAATACTAATACTAATACTAATACTAATACAAATACTAATATGAATACGAATACGAATACGAATACGAATACGAATATGAATACCAATACTAATACAAATTCCATGCACGATCGCTTGATATCACTTAATGGCTCATCATTGCCTAGTAGACTACTTCCCTCAGATTCAAAAATTCCATACTCAAATGAATCTACTTCTGAGCTAAAAAAAGGATCCTTGAGCCTCTGTAAACTTTTTTTTGTATTCATCATGAGCTGGGTGTCCTGGAACAAGATCCACTTTGTTTCCAATACACAATGAGATATCAGATTTCTGGATATCAGTGTGAGCGACCAACTTTTTAAGTGCAGCAAGAGAAGATAGCTGTAAGCATAACCAAAAAAATTAGAACGGAAAATTCAGGCTCAATCATTACAGCACATTAGCACAATCATTAAATAAAATTTTAAAAATGATTATAAAAGAAAACACATGCCACGGACAATAATAATTCAGCAGCGCGATTCAATAAGTACACTGTAGATATTTTAAATCCAAAGGAAGAAGAAAAGGGGTTTCATGCCTCACTCATGTCGAAAACCATCACTATCACAACAAACTGGCTGATATCCGACAAGGATCTAGTTGAATTATCGTCGTGTAGATGAGCCATCCATATAGCAACATCAACCATCAACCGTAAATATTTAGTATCAATAGTGTAGGATTTTATAGATGCGAATTTAGCGGAATTTCAGGAAACGATTTCCTAACATCTATCTCAGATCTCATTATAACCAACATATGAATCATAATAATAAAGTGGATTAGAATTTACAACCTTAGTAGCGTGAAATCCACAAGTATGTGCGAAAAGATAATCTCGAGAGCTCAAATGTTGCTCCTCTACTAAGTCC
Source organism: Bassia scoparia (assembly GCA_008642245.1). NCBI lineage: Eukaryota > Viridiplantae > Streptophyta > Magnoliopsida > Caryophyllales > Amaranthaceae > Bassia > Bassia scoparia. Next base: position 24,701 of record SNQN01004854.1, on the reverse strand, counting down.
ACCAGAATCAATTGACACCAACGTTTGCTAGAACGGAAGAGTAAACTCTTGCTTTTCTGGTTTCCAATTAAGAGAGAGTGATGGAGAGAGTTTGATTATTTTGAATACTGTAAAACAAAAACTTGTTGTTCTCTCTTTTACTGATATTAAATCTTATATATATATCAGTAATCTAGGTCAAAGAATCTGATCTTTGTTAACCTATGGATTACTGACTCATACTTTTATGGGCCTAAGTAATATATTGTTCAACTGATTCTTTGTGTGACCTTATAGGATTAATACTTTAGCTGTCGTCCAATCAATATGACCCACCAATTATATTTATTCTCTAGGCAAGTAAATATTAATTATAATATAATACTTATTATCTTCATAAATATCCTATATTTAATATATTGTGATTGTCGGAATGTCTAGTCATATTTCCTTCAATTCCCACTTGTCCGAAGACAATTGCACAATATAAATTCCTTAAGTCACTTAATGTGAAATTTGATAACACATATGTTATTTCTCAATTATTTTCTTGATCTTCGAGTTCGAATTGTTCAACTAAGGATTAACCGTTTAATCCTATTCCGCATGGCCATTGCAATTTTCAATTCTCGCTCATCAAGAGGCCTACACACCAATCCTATCAAATAGGAGGACTTATTCATTCTTGTAATGACCATAAACTCCACTCAATTTAGCTCACTGATCACTGCCTTTATATCCTCTCTATACTGCACGACGTTAAACAGCGTCAAGGTTAAACTAATCATATGTGGTGATTAGACATACTCATGTCTGAGGATCCACAAATATAAGGATTTGATTCTACTCTTTAGAATCAGATTAGGTCAAGTCTCAATCATCAGGTATGCATCATACAATCGATTAAACATCTCCATGTTTCCCATAGCTCATGGAAACCGAGCTATCAATCAATTATATGCCAATCTTTAATAAACCACTTATGTCCAATTTAGTGATTTAGATCAGGGACATTAGATAACACTGTTTCAATTTTATTTATAGGGTTCCATTATCGAAACGTTTTCGATAATCTATTGAAAACACAAAATTATTTGGACATTTTATTTAATACTAAACCAAATAATTAATAAGGAACAACCATTTATATTATTGATAAACATTCAAGACATATCATTCTGTTAGACGTGGGCCGCGCCCTCAGCGTTATAGCCAAGATAATAAAGTTAATTAGCGATGTATGGCCAAGATACCCCTTATGCACACGCATCAGTAACACGTGCACGCACGGCATGGCGGGATAGGACTTGCATAGCCATGCGATAGTTAACCACATGCAGCCAAGGTAGTATCCCCCCTTATTGTAGTCTCGAGCATAGAACATGCCCATAGTGAGACCAAGGAGCCTAAGGCGCGACCTATTCGAAAGGTCACATGCAAAATGCAAAATCCAATAAACGTGTTGATGGAATTACGAGACTTTTCAAGTCTGTCCACTTCACCTAACTGTGATTATCCCCAGTGAAGTCGCCAAATTGTAGGACGTGGGCCGCGCCCCTCAGCGTATAGCGGCGCGCGGCTTGGTACTACTCGAGGTGCTTGTGCGTGGGCTTGAGCCACGGATCTCGCACGTGAGTGCGTTGGGGTAGTGTTTGTCGAGTGAGGGGAGTCGCCACGTGCCTAGAAAGGTTATTCACGGACGCCCGAAACGTTGGGCCAAAACAATGGCCCCACGTCCAATCAAGTAACAGTCGTGGGTTCGGGGACATGGTACGAATCAGATCTGTAACCCAATTCGCCCGCATGTAGCGGCCTCTACTCGGTCTCATTGTAATCCATTAAACACGATTTATTGGATGCACACAACTTACATATTCGCAACCTTAGAACGCATAGCCTAAAAATTACTAAGTGAGTATGTGTTCTATTATGCACAAGAGACTACCTAACTAGAAATTGTGACCACTTTTGTATAATCAAGTTAAAACGGTGGCCTAAAAAACCGATTGTCCATAATTATCTGACTTTAATGTGATTCACATAATTTCCGGTCTTTGTTTAGCAAAATATATACAAGGTTTATACAACAATCACATATGAAGTATGTGAACTTCAAATATATACAAACTCATCTTACCCTAAATCTGCAAAGAAAACAAAAGTTAGTTTGTAAAACGAAATGAAACGAATCCTTTGCCTTGAATCGCTACATGAAAACAAAGAAACAATGTTTAGTCCATGATAAAACGCAAGCGCAATGGATCTTTCGCCATTGAATTGCTATACAAGAATAAAGAATGTTAGTATTGACAATGGGATAATAATAATGAATGAAAATGAAAAAGAATGAAAACCAAAAAACCATGGAAACATTGAAAGCATTAAGAAACCCTACATATTTACATGAAACGATAAAAAGTGAGTTTCTACATGTTTAATTACATAAACTCATAACAATGGTTAGTCAAATTAAAAAGAAAGTGAGAGAGAATTATTGGTGAGTAATCTCAGAATTCAACCTTTGTTATCGCTTGTTGATTCGAAAGAAATCGTGCTGTTGAACTAAAAACGAATGTGTATTGTGTTTAGAGTGTTTAGAGAGAGGAGGAGAGCAGATGTATGCCTCGATGAAGTGTGCGTATGAAAGTGTATGAAGCCTATCGGACTGAGCAAGCAAGGGAGGTTTTATAGGCACGAGGCAAATTTTGAGCAAGGAAACCCTACGTATATACGCTGAGGATGAGCGTATATACGCTCAGGGAGCGTATATACGCTCATCCTCAGCGTATATACGCTTCTCACAAGATCAAACTCGAATAATAACGCTAAGGAGCGTATATACGCTGAGGTGCAGCGTATATACGCTCAAGGCAGCGTATATACGCTGCTCCTCAACGTATATACGCTCCTTTTGCGTATATTTTTTCCCAAAAAACTGAAATATTTTGATTCGGAATAATTCTTTGCCATACGTCTCGAATTTCTAAGATTACGGATTATTTCTAGACGCCTCCTTCGCAAGAAAGTACGTTTCTAGAACATTCCGCGTATTTTCTAATTATTCATGTATTTTCTGCGTATTCTGCGTATTTAAACATTGCAAAATTCATAGAAAATCATAGAAAAAATCAGAAAAATAATTTAAAAATCTGGCGGATTCAGAAAAATGTGACGAACACGATGAAAAACAAAAAGCATGAGAATCGCCAGCGTAACTTGTTTGAAAACCTTTGAGTTTATCGAGAAATCGAAAGAAAATATTTTTGCCTTGTATTTTGACCTTTGCTCAATAGTCCGAGTACGACCTCACGTATTTCCAACTTTTTGAGTTCAAAGCATCTTTTCTGAGTCGAAACACAACGCGAGACGCGGTATGTTTCATCACGGATTACTCATTTGGGGAGACATTTCAAGTGTCTACAGAAAGCCCCACTTTTACTGAGTCTGAAGAGACGATAGTCTCGAAGACGAAAGTCAAAGTATTGCGATTCGGGAACGGAGAGCATAAGACGTTCTGCGACCTGAGCTACCCTTTACGCCGAGGTACTGCAAAACAAAATGTTAGTTTACCTGTTACCGCGCCCCCATGCGGTGTTATGCCCTTGGAAGCGCCTGGACCTCGGGTGTTTTCTCCCTAACAGGCTGACCTTGGCTTTCGGAGAGTGTGATGTGTGTTATGCGGAATTTCTGGTGCGGGAGAAAATTCCAAAACCCGAAGATGCGCGGAACCTTTGAGCGGGAGAAGATTCCAAAAACCCGAGAGATGCTGACAAATTCTATAGCGGGAGAAATTTCCAAGACCCGAAGATGTGCTGACGGAACTTCTGTAGCGGGAGAAGATTCCAAGACCCGAAGGATGTGCTGACGGAACTTTGTAGCGGGAGAAGATTCCAAGACCCGAGGATGTTTTTGCTTGAGATTTCTGTAGCGGGAGAAACATAAAACCCGAAAAGCTTGTGCTGGATTTCTGTAGCGGAGAAAGAAATCGTAACCCGAAAGATGTTGTGCTGGATTCTGTAGCGGGAGAAATCGTAGACCCGAAGTGTGGCATATATGGGATTTGGTGCGGGAGAAAGTTCCAAAAACCCGAAATGTGTAAAGAAGCTGTTGTGTGAAGAAGCCCCCACTTTGACTGAGTCTGAAGAGACGAGAATCTCGTAAGACGACAGTCAAAAGTATTGATTTGGGACGGAGTAATGCAAGTTCCGTCGGAAAGCGCCTCGTTCCTTCGAAAGTTCCCCTACGGCTGACCTTGCTTTTCGGGAAAATTGCGTGTTAGCAACAATCGCGTATTAGCGATGAACGCCGTATAGGCGTGTGCAGGGCAAATGCATGTAAGATGGGCCCTAGCCTCGTGTTGAGTGGTGTAATGTGCAATGTGCAATGTGTTCGTGTTTATGCAATGTGCAATGTGCATGATGATGTATGTATGCTCAATGCATGATGATGCTTATGAAGCGCTGCGTTATGCAAGTCTATTCTTAGATCTAATGCATGAAAGACCAAGGAAGTAGACTAATGGTAAATGCTTTGGATTGCGGGATGGAGCCGTCTCAAGCCCCCATTCGAGCAAAGGTGATGCTTGTGATTGCAAGTGAGCCCCCAACCCATGGGATTTGGGTGTGTGGGAATGGCTTAAGGTGTTGATGGTTGGTTTAATGGGTGAGCCCTCCAGCTTGATGAAGCTTTCGGGTTAGGGCAATGGTTGATGTAAGGCAACGTGAATATTGTGGAGTCATGGGTTTTTGCTTTAGCTTTTTGTGGTGGTAATGGTGAGGGATGTGATTTTGATTGCCCAAATATACTTGAGCTGAATGCTGCATGAGGAAGAAGGAAGAGGGATGTGATTTTGATTTGCCCAAATCAGTAACTTGAGCTGAATGCTGCATGAGGAGAGAACATGGAGGAAATGCTTGCAATGCGATGCTTTGAGGAGAATGCAATATGAATGCTGCAGAGTGATAGCCTAAAGATGAGTTGAGGAAAACCTTAAGGTGCATGAAAGAATAGGCTAGAGTTCAGAAAAGACAAGGCTAAAATTGTGACTAAGGGTAAGTGAATGGGGAATTGATGTGGTTGGCTAGATGACTGTAGGTTCAACTCGAGTCTATGTCGCGGTGCTACTCTAGGAATTTGCGCAGCTTCTTTAAGGGAATCAACCATATGATGGACCTCAGATATTGGGTCGGACCTCGAGAAGAGGCTTCCTACGTATCCTTTGAATCAGACCGTCGTAGTTCTCGTTGATTGATTTGGACAATGCTCGTTGGAGGGGCTTTTGTGGTTGTGAGGCTGTGGTTTGAGGGTTGAAAAAGGCTTGATGATCATGAAGCGACCCACGGTGCGCAGTGTGCTTTTCATACTTTTCTTCTTGTTTGAATTGGGCTTTGAACTTTGGATTTGCATTAGATTTTGAATTGATTTGCATTTGTGATGACTGCATTGGACTTTGATTTTTTGCTTTTTGCTTTTTGCCCATTTTATCTTCTTTTCTTGGCACATGTCTTTTCTACGCACCGTTTGGTCCAAAGGGTTAGGCCGATGTGGGTGATGAAAGAATGATGATAGTGTTTTATGGCTCAAAGGTTGCAAAGGATTTTGATATGATGAAGGGAAAGGAGGAAGAGGTTGTTTTTGTGGAGCTATGAAAGAAGGCCTCTCTGGCAATGTCCCATTGAATTGTGAGGTCGATCTATTAATTTGATTTCATTTAAATGTTAGAAGCACAAACTATTGGAGGCTAGAGAAAATGAGAAAAAAGAAACTTTATTAATGAAAAGATTTATTACATAGAGGCTAATTGCAGAACTTAATCTAAACCTAATGACATAGACCGAAATGGAAAAGAAAAGGATACATAATCAGGAAAAGGGACCTCCGACTCGATCCTGAAAGCTAAGACTCCAACTGACTATGTGAATTTGAAGAAGATCATTCTCTATGTCCACTCCGATGTCGTAGACCTTTGGCGAAAGTGGTAAGGCCTCGAACTTAGATGATCTTTGTATTCTGGCTGGAGGTTAGAAATTAAGGTCCTTGACCATCTCTTCTTCAGTAGGAGTGGAGCTAGGGTGGCAGCAACTCTCTCCATCTAGTCAGGTAGGTGGTAACCCCTCGTTCTCTCCCTGGTTAAGGATTTCAAGCTCTCGGCGGATGTTTGGGTCTGAATGTTACCCTTGTATTTGCCATGAATGCGTGGACGATGTCTTCCCAAGTAGCTATTCTTTCTCAGGAAGTGAAAAGAAACCACTTCTGACATATCGGTTCCAAGGAAAGGGAAAAGACCATTGGAAACAAGGCAGAGTCCAATCCCCTTAAGTGCCATGGTGTCTAAATCCCTTTATTGAATCGATGGGTCATCAGTCGGCCTTGAACTTGGGTATGTCTTCGGCTGAGAAATCTTCGGCATAGTTGTTGCAAGGTTGGGGTCAAGAGGAGGTTGGTCTGCGTAGAAGGTAGGGTCGGTGGCTTTTTTGATTGCCTTTTCAAACAGCTTGTCCAAAGGAGATCTGAAGTCAACTCCTTGATTTGAGCTTCAAGCTTTGAACTTGCTCGGCAAGCTTTTGGAGCTTTTCTTGTTGGGAGGCCATTTTGTGTGTTAGGGCTGATGGGTGATGAAGGGTTGGAGGAAGGTTAGGTTTTTGGATTGGGCTGAGGGCTGATGAATGATGAAGGTTGGAGGAAAGGCTAGGTTTGGATTGGGCTGAGGATCAATGAAGTTGGAGAAGGCTAGGTTTGGATTGCTGAGGCTCAAATTCTTGGGTCGAGCAAAGGCTTGGAGACGACTTCACCCCTGTTTCAAAAAGAATAAACCCTTAGTGAACTTCCTTGGTCCATTATTGAATACATGAATGCAGATGCAAAATGCATGTCCTAATTCCATGGTCATCTTTCCTAGAATGAAATGTATGAATGCAAGTGCCCTTCGCTTTTGAATTTTTTTTTTTTTTGTTTTTTTTTTTTTTTGAAAAGGGCACCAAACGACGTGAGAATGTATGCTATGTCCTATGTGGTTAGGGTCACGCCTAGGGTCGAGCCTGTGTTGGCTGAATGCAAGGTCAAACCTAATGTGAGTCTAAAGTCAACGTCTAAGGTCAAAGTCTGTCACCTAGTAGTCAAGGGTCAAGCCTAAGATCAGAGTCCTACGTGGACTCTAATGGTAAGGGTCAAGACCTAAGGTCAAAGTCTGTGTGGACTTAAGGTCGAAAGTGTGAAGGACAGACTAAGGTAGAGGTTCAACTAAAGTCCCTATGGGCTATGAAATGCATGATGCGAACTAAAAGATGACCATGGACTATATGAAAGTGTTCGTGTTAAGGTCTAGAACCTGTACAATGGCTAGGACCCATAATGCACATATATACAGCACATGATGACAAGTCAACTATGGTCGGCTAGGTTAAGTCAGAGAGTGTACCACGCCTAAGGCAGAGCTTGGTCAGTTTCCACCACTTGCAATTAGCGATGTATGGCCAAGATACCCCTTATGCACACGCATCAGTAACACGTGCACGCACGCATGGGCGGGTAGGACTTGCATTAGCCATGGCGATCAGTTAACCACATGCAGCCAAGGTAGTACCCCCCTTATGGTAGTCTCGAGCATAGAACATGCCATAGTGAGACCAAGGAGCCTAAGGCGCGACCTTATTCGAAAGGTCACATGCAAAAGCAAAATCCAATAAACGTGTTGATGAATTACGAGAACTGTTTCAAGTCTGTCCACTTCACCTAACGGTGATTATCCCCAGTGAAGTCGCCAAAATTGTAGGACGTGGGCCGCGCCCTCAGCGTATAGCGGGCGCGCGGCTTGGTACTACATCGAGGTGCTTGTGCGTGGGCTTGAGCACGATCGTTCGCACTGTGATGCGTTGGGGTAGTGTTGTCGAGTGAGGGGAGTCCGCCACCGTGCCTAGAAAGGTATCACGGACGCCCGAAACGTTGGTGCCAAAACAATGGCCCACGTCCAATCAAGTAACTTAGTCGTGTGTTCGGGGACATGGTACGAATCAGATCGTAACCCATTCGCCCGCATGTAGCGGCCTCTACTCGGTCTCATTGTAATTCCATTAAACACGATTTATTGGATGCACACAACTTACATATTCGCAACCTTAGAAACGCACTAGCCCTAAAAATTACTAAGTGAGTATGTTTCTATTATGCACAAGAGACTACCTAACCTAAAAATTGTGACCATTTTGTATAATCAAGTTAAAACGGTGGCTAAAAACCGATTGTCCATAATTATCTGACTTTAATGTGATTCACATAATTCCGGTCTTTGTTTAGCAAAATAGATACAAGGTTATACAACAATCACAATATGAAGTATGTGAACTTCAAGTAATACAAACTCATCTTACCCTAAATCTGCAAAGAAAACAAAAGTTAGTTTGTAAAACGAAATGAAACGATCCTTTGCCTTGAATCGCTAATGAAACAAAAGAAAACAATTGTTAGTCCATGATAAAACGCAAGCGCAATGGATCTTTCGCCTTGAATTGTATACAAGAATAAGAATCGTTAGTTATTGACAATGGATAATAATAATGAAATGAAAATGAAAAGAATGAAAACCAAAAAACCATGGAAACATGAAAAGCTTAAAGAAACCTACACATTTACATGAAACGATTAAAAAGTGAGTTTCTACATTGTTTAATATTACATTAACTCATAACAATGGTTAGTCAAATTAAAAGAAAGTGAGAGAGAATTAATTGGTGAGTAATCTTCAGAATTCAACCTTTGTTATCGCTTGTTGATTCGAAAGAGAATCGATGCTTTGAACTAAAACGAATGTGTTATTGTGTTTAGAGTGTTTTAGAGAGAGAGAGAGCAAGATGTATGCCTCGTGAAGTGTGCGTATGAAAGTGTAATGAACCTAACGGACTGAGCAAGGCAAGGAGTATTTATAGGCACGAGGCAAATTTTGAGCAAGGAACCCTGCGTTATACGCTGAGGATGAGCGTATATACGCTCATTGGGGAGCGTATATACGCTCATCCTCAGCGTATATACGCTCGAATAATACGCTAAGGAGCGTAATATACGCTGAGGTGCAGCGTATATACGCTCAAAGGCAGCGTATATACGCTGCTCCTCACGTATATACGCTCCTTTTGGCGTTATATTTTTCCCAAAAACCTGAAATATTTTGATTCGGAATAATTCTTTGCCATACGTCCGATTTTCTAAGATTACGGATTATTCTAGACGCCTCCTTTCGCAAGAAAGTACGTTTCTAGAACATCCGCGTATTTTCTAATTATTATGTATTTTCTGCGTATTCTGCGTATTTAAACATTGCAAAATTCATAGAAATCATAGAAAATATCAGAAAAATAATTTAAAAAATACTGGCGGATTCAGAAAAATGTGACGAACACGATGAAAAACAAAAAGCACATGAGAATGCTCAGCGTAACTTGTTTGAAAACCTTGAGTTCACTCGAGAAAATCGAAAGAAAATATTTTGCCTTGTATTTGACCTTTGCTCAATAGTTCCGAGTACGACCTCACGTATTTCCAACTTTAATGAGTCAAAGCATCTTTTCTGAGTCGAAAACAAACGCGAGAACGCGGTATGTTCATCACGGATTACTCATTTGGGGAGACATTTTCAGGTGTCTACACATCATAGAATTCTTTACAATTGTAAACTGAAGTAAACAACCTAAAGGCATTCTCCTATATGCTAAGCCCATAGACCTTGTATGACTCTTCATGTTTCGGTCAAGGGAATGGTTTAGTCAATGGATTCTGCTATGTTATCCGTAGTATCTCTATTTTGCTACTATTACATCCTGTCTTTCGACTAATTTCGAACCAGATGGAATTTTCTTTCCACATGCTTTAGATTTTTGGTGAGATCTAGGTTCCTTGGATTGAGCAATAGCATGCACCATTGTTGTCACAATACAACTCGATGCCATTCTCTTTGATAGGAACACACCCAGTTCACTAATGAACTTTTTAATCCAAACAACTCTTTAACTGTATCAAGCCGCTGCTATCCAGTGTGCATCTCCTGGATTGGACTGGTATTCTGCTGTAACACTCAAAGCATATGTAACATCTGGTCGAGTACATAACAATAGCATACATGATGGATTCATATGCAGATGCATAAGAGACATTACTCATTTGCTGACCTCATCAGGACTCGATGGGCACTTGAGTCTTGCCAAGTTTAATGCCATGTTGCATGGGAATAAACCCTCTTTTGGAGCTTTCGTCTTGAACTTTGTAAGATCTTATCAATATAAGTCTCCTGACTTAGTCCAACAAGTCTCCTTGATCTTCTCTTAAGAGATTTTGTTATTCCCTATAATGTACTCGGCCTCGCTCCAAGGTCTTTCATGCGAGAAATAACTTTTTGAGCCATTGTGTGACCGTACTCAGGATGGTTTTTGCATTCCCTATGAGAAATGTCATCGCACCATACAAGACATGAAAGTAACATGCTTCCCACTGTAATGTTCTAGTAATACAAAGATTCCTCTTCATTTCTAAGAAAGCAAAACTCTTTGTTGCCTCATCAAATCTGAGGGTCCAACTCCTTCTGACGCTGTGCTTCATCCAGAAATGGATCTCTTAAGCTTGCATACCTTCGCTTGGATTTTTCGGATCTCAAAACCTTGCAGGTGTTTGTCTGTACAACATCCTCTTTTAAGAACCGGCTTCAAAAAAGCAGTTTATAACGTCTATTTGCATATTCGAAAGTCATGAAAGGCAGCAATCGCAGGATTATTGCTAAGAATGGATTTCAACATGGCTATTAGGGAAAAGTTTCATCAATCCTCTAACCATGAATTTTGTTTGAATTTTGCTACCCTAACCTTGCTCTTTGAAAACACTAATGTTTCCATCCTGTTCTGTTTTCAAATTCCTGAAAATCATTTGCCATCCGAATGGGTTGTAACCCCATCAAGGCAAAATATCAATCAAGTCCCATGATTGATTTGTCAGACATGGAATCCATTTTCAGATTTCATGGCCTCAAGCCATTTTTTCGGAGTTAGGACTCTCCAAAGACATCTTTGTGACTAGTAGGCCGTTGTCTGGATTCTAACATTGTTTGAATTTATTGGTTTTTGTCAAAGAAAAAAATCAAATATAGCTTCTTTGACGAATTATGTACTAGCAGACGCTACGTTGGGGAAAACACAGGAGAAGTTTCTACACACAGGTTGTGGGTTAAAATGCATGCCTCCTGGGCATTTCAATGCTGGGGTGCCTGTCTAATAGAGGCGTTAACTCTCAATGCCGTTGTCTGCTCATCTCGAACCTTCTTCGGACTATACATTATCCCACTTGTTTTTCTAGAAATCAATTCCTCTCTAGAAACCCACCATGTGCAGCAACAAACACTTTGTTTTCGCTTTGGTTGTAGAAGTAGGTCATCCCTTTGTCTGTTTTGGGGTAACTCACAAAAAGACATTTGTCGAATTTAGGTGCTAGTTTATCAGAAAATTCAACGTTTAGACATAAGCTTCACAACCCTAAATCCTTGAAAAGACAACTTTGGAACATTTCCGTCCACATCTCAAATAGGTGTCCTTTTCAAACTACTTTTGGAAGGGATGCTCTGTTAAGTGTGAATGAAATTGTATCCAATCAAATCCCCAAAATGAAATAGGAAGTTTAGCAAGACCTCCATCATTGATCGAACAATCATTAGTGTTCGATTCCTCCTTTCAGAGACCCATTTCAATTGTGGTGTCCCTGGTGACGTCATTGTGAGAGTAATGCCTCAAAATGATCATCAAAACTCTTGAAGACAAGTATTCACCACCACCATTGGTTTTCGCAATGCTTATATCTTCTTCCCAAGTTGTTTTTCTCTACTTTATTTGGACTTTCCTTGAACTTTCAAAGGGACTTCTGACTAATGTCTCATGAATAAACATTCCATATTTGCTTACATATTTGTAAAGGTTATAAAGTAGTTGTAACACCCGAGCCACGGTACTTATAGGTCCACACCACAATACAGTATGTAATGAGAAGCTAGAAGATCGATAGGGCCCTTTCAACTTGAACCCGTGAAAGGTGACTTTGTCATTTTCCCTCATCAAACAAAAAACTCACAGAAACCAAAATGATTCAAAATCAATGAATTTTAGAATTCCCATCTTTACGAAGTTTCTCTATGCGTTTTGTACTTAATGTGGCTTTATCGACAATGCCATGAGTAAGTGGGGTTTGATCATTTGTTTTAATGTTCTTGTTGTCTATGTTTATATGATGTGGGTTCTAAGTCTTATAGCACATAACAAACTTCTCAATAATTTAACCTCAAACATAGAACAATAATCTTTCAAAATGCAGAATACAATTATTCTAATAGCAAATGAAAACCTATTCCGATCCAAAACCGGAAATCATATAATCGTTTCTTGGTGGATGGCAGAAACAGAATAACAATTATTGAGTTCTAATTAAACCAGATGGTAATTTCAAATAAAAAACTCCTAAAGCTAACGCGGCAACTCTTGCTCCATTTCAACTCGGAGAGTGCCACTCACCCTTGCTCAAGCTTCTACTTCTTTTTTGACCCCTGCCATACAAGTAATGTGAGATTCCACAACAGTTCTAATACCCAAGAAGCATGAAGTACTCAATAATTTCAATAACATATTAAACCCCTGAAGATGAAGCATCTTCGTTCTTGTTCTTCCCAGATAGACAGGGCAGTCCTCTTCCAATGACCAATCTTGTGGCAGTGGTAAGCACTCAGGGTTAGGCTACTACTTTAGCCTTGGAGTGGTCTTTGGTTTGGGAAGAGTCATTAGTGGCAACAGCCTTGCCCTTATCCCTTCATTTAGGAGCCCCCTTCCTCTTGAGCTTTCTTATCCTTATACTGACATTGGCACAGTCTTCGGTGCAAGTTCAGTAGGTAAGCTCCTTCAGCCTGAACCAAGCATGCCATGCAACTCTGGCAAGGTAGCTTCCTTCCTGCATATAATAAATTCAAACGGAAAGCTTTGAACAAGTTTCTGGCAGGATCTGGATCACAATATCAGTGCCAAACGTCTTGGGATAGGGAAAACCAATTCCTCATGACTTTGGAAATGTCCCATCATGGCGAACACATGGGGTCCGACGGGTTTTCCTTTGCCCAGTTTGGCATTTCAGAAGCTTGCAGTTCAGCTCAAATCTCTCTAATCGATGCATTCTTCAACCATTGTTCAAAGCTGAATGGATTTATTGTGGGTAGGCATCTGATTTCTAAAACGTTTTTGAAAATCATGTTTCCATGGAAGCAAGCATAGCATGTTTTACTTGCATAGATCATTGTGCCTCGAGGGAGTTTTTCGAGCGTCTTTCTTTCATACAGTACCAGTTGCAGTTTCTGGCAGGTTCAGGGAGTGGAGTGTCAAGAACCTTTCCCTTCCTTCAGCTTTGAGAACAATTCTCATAGCCTTCTCCCATTCGAGGAAGTTGTTTGCATCAATTTATCCTTTCCAAGACACAGCGTAAATTAAAAGCAGAAGTGTTGTTGTTGTTGGTCCGAACTAAATGATTTCTACAACATGTATATAAAGCAAAATTAATAAGTTTCTCAATAAACAGGTCTAATATTTATTCAATAATTTGGAATCCCCGTATTTGAATAAATCATGAACCAAGATCCTTCCACTATATCAAACGGACTTTGGCCCTTGCCTTTACAATAGCAGTTAAGGTAAGTAAACGTTTTACTAATTATAAACTCATTATATTCTTGGTAGATAGAGTTAAAACTCTTTGTTCAAGTCCTATCTCTTAGGTTCAAAACCCAAAACTTTGTCTTTTGATGAGATTTGTTGAGTCAAACCAAACATTAACAGTAAATTTTTCAAAAAAAACTACCCATAGTCCCAAGAATTATGAGCAATACCTCGCTTTGGGTAGAACTAATTACTCGATTATCAAAGGCTTATAGGTTGTTGTTTGGAAAAAACCATTGAACTCATATTATTAATGGGGATGTAAGTTATTAACAGGTTAATCATTAGTGAACAAATGACACATTTTAAACTACAAAAATACTTATGCATAGGCTAAATATTTAAAATTAACATATAATGCCTCAAGCTTGTAATAAAAGCAGTTTGGATAAACAAATGATCTAGTATGGCCCATGATAATAGGAATAAGTTTCTAATCTTCATTAGAAGCTTCCTGAATCTCCATTGATCACCTTCCTTGAAACTCTTTCAACTTTGATTTTGAATTTGATGAAAATAAAAATGAAAATATAATACAAAATTTATATAATTCCAAAATTTATACGGATGCGCAGGATTCGTATTTAATTACATTCAAAACCAACGATTCGCAAATCGTATTTTTCCTATCCAATTTTTGGGCCATACTCAGTCCATTTACATGCAAGAATAATATCATATATATAAAATGACACAAAATATGCAATATATCAAAATATAAATGCACATAAAATATCTTTATGATTTAGTCAAACTAATTAAAGAAAATTTTTATTATTTAAATTCAATTAGAACTCAAAAGGCAATTAATCTAATTAGTTATTAAAATTTGCACATAACATTGAATATATATATATATATTCCCCCAAATTTTTTTTAATAAATTTGAGCTGGTCAGACCCGCAGGCCCAACCAGCCCAATCACGCAAGCCCTGCAGAAACCCGCAGCCCAGCACAGCCCGCAGCCTAGTAGCAAAAGCCCGCAGCCCAGCAGGCATAGCCGCAGCCACAGTATCATTGGGCCTGCTTGCCTGCTTCACGGTAGAACAGAGAAAGAGGCAGCAGCCTCTGTCCATCAACGCAGGTGATGCACCGCAGCATAAGTGAGGCCTCGAAAGTTACAAACGCCCACCATGGGAGGAAGCGCAACCCTTGCGCACCAGTCGCTACTTCGTTATCCTAGCCACCACAGCCGCTCATTTCAGCTCCCACGCAACCCAGAATTTTCGACCTTTTTGTTCGAAATTTTTTGGAAATTTTTGAAACTAAAACATACTTAAAAGTTTGTTCCGAAATTTCTTGGGTTTACATTCCATTCGTTCGAATCAAATTGTTTGGGTAAATTTCGAACTAATTACGAACCCAAAATCACCTTGGTTTCGAAGTACTTCTGTAAACAATTTTCATAAATGGTGATTTTCGAACAATTCGAATCATATTGGAATACAAAACTTGTGCCAAAATCTAAATTCTATTTGACAGTATAACTATATGTTTTTCGCATGTAATTTTCAAATCGAATTGAACCATTATCACGCTGTTAAATAATGAAACTAATTGGGGAAAAAACAGGGTTTTATGATTTCGAAAACAAACTCTTTTTGATTTGGTAAATCAAACAACAAATTGAAACCATGATTTTGCAATTCAAAACAAAAAAAATCAAAGCCCTCAAACACTTTAAGAAGAATTTTTGGTTGGCAAGAAAAAAAATGAATTCTCTCCCTGCTTATTGTTCGGCTCGCGAACCAATTTATCCCCTTTTTTTTGTTAAATAAAAGGAATTTCTTCCGAAAATTCCAGTGACATTAAAAATCTGATTTTAATATGTCAAAACTAAAAAAATATTATATAATTCAACCATTAAACATCAAATTTTAAATTTGCAAATTACCAAATTATATGGTCTCCCTATTGAATTAAAATAATGAAAATCCATACAATTATAATCTTAATGAATATTATGAATTAGGCTAACTGATACCACGTAGGATTTATAGATGCGAATTTAGCGAATTTCAGGAAACGATTCCTAACATCTATCTCAATCATATTCATAAACAAACATATGAATCTATAATAAAGTGGATTAGAATTTACAACCTTTGTAGCGTGAAATCCACAAGTATGCGAAAGCAGATAATCTCGAGAGCTCCAAATGTACTCCTCTACTAAGTCCACAGAATCAATGAACCCAAACGTTGCTAGAAGGAAGAGATAACTCTTGCTTTCACTTGGTTTACCAATTAGAAGAGAGTGAGGAGGAGAGTTGTTTTATTAATTTTGATACTGTATAACAAAAACTATGTTGTTCTTGCTTTTACTGATATATATCCTTATATAATAATTCAGTAAATTTTTTTCTAGGGGTCAAAGGAAATTCTGGATGTCTTCTTGTAAACCCATATTGGATTACTGACCATACTTTTATGGGCCATAAGTAATATATTTCAACTGTATTCTTTTGTCGTACCTTATAGGATTATTATGATTAGCTGTCGTCCAATCAATAATGGACCCACCAATTATATTTAATTCTCTAGCAAGTAATATAATTACTAAAATAATTATACTTTATAATCTTCATCAAAATATCCAATTTAAATATATTTAGTGATGTCGGAAATGATCTAAGGACATATTTTCTTCACAGTCCCACCTGCCTCAAGCATATAAAGGATAGGAACTCTTGCTCATGGTTAAATATATGCAAATAAAATAATGTAACTCTGATTCCTGAAAATAGGTATTCTGATGTAAACCCCTGAAGAATTCCTTCAGACGAATGTGTCAAAAAGTGTCCTTCAAGTTCTACAGACAATAAGTCCCCAGTCAGTAAGCAAGAAGAAATTGAAAATCCCAGACTAAAAAAACGTTGTTCCAACTTCATAACGAGATATAATAGTGAGTTTGCCAACGCTGGGAATTCCAATAACAAGGATTTCCAGCCTATTCTCAAAAGTTTCATTTACAGTCTACTCTTGCCATAATTTCGCCCTAACAGCTCTTGCCACTTCTATTCATTCATCGTAAGGATCTGCCTAAGGACTCTACTTGCCAACAATGCTACTTGAGTCTCTTCATTGATTTGCAAAAGCTACTATGATACTCCTTAAAGCTGACATAGAGAAATTACAAAATCCATTAAACCCTTTTAAGCTTACAGAGTTAAACTACCCCAAAAGTCAAACACCATTTAAACAGACAATCTTACATAATTACCTAACATCCCTCATCAATCTTCGATTTAGACACAAAAATCCCAAATTTCATCATCATCATATTCAAACATTGTAATTCAGAAATCATGAAAAAGATTGAAACTTTCAATAGTTTCATTCAATTTCCATAAAAAGACAACAATTCATTGAAAAACTTCTCCATGCTCACAAACTTTCAAGTTTCGTGATTCAGAACCCTTTTTACAGTTATACTATCAAAACCAACCATCTAGCAAAATATCGAAAAATGTAAGAACCCTAAAAAAAAGCGTATGGGTGAGCAACGAGAAAGCACAAGTTCAAGTCAATATAATCCTAGTTCAGAAAAATGAAGAGGGATATAAAAGGAAGATAGAAAAATTCTCAAGAACAATTACCAAAGACCATTTACATCATGAGCATTTTTTAAACTTAGAAGGCTTAAACAGTAAACCTCAATCACTATGTTTCCATTGTCAAATTCGATCAAAACATTCTTCAACGGTTTTGAACCTATGACTTTCAGATGAAAGGTTAAGTTTTAACCACCTTATCCACACCAATTTCATTAAATTATCATATGCAATAAAATATAATTAACTCCATGGATCGTATTTAACTATTTTAAAAGTATATATTATTATTTATCTTTTTCTAATATTTTAGTTAGTCACTACGAGTAATCTTTCATGCTTATAAGTTGGATCTATTATTCTTTTAAGTTTACCTACTAAAACCACAAAATAGAACAAAATAACAATTTTATATACTGTATTACAGTACCATTGTAATATATTTGTTGGCCTCGGTCGATAACGCCGAGGTATCGCTTGGATCAAAACACTAGTAATCCTATTATAGGTGGCATCTTAAACACCAACAACTCTAGTGGTAATGAATGTTGATTCACAGACACTAAAAGTTGTACAATGGTAATTAAGAATGCAATATTTGAATGTATATAATGATACTAATACTTAAATAGCTAATTTAAGGGTTTAATTGTGCACATGATAAATTGGTCCATCATCAAAACCTATTCTCTCTCTAGAAAAAACCCTCTTCAAAATCCCTCAAAACCCATCTCCCCTCCCTCGTTTTGTGGTCGCCTCTGGCATCGCCGACAAGTACCTTGCCCTAGGTTTCAAAAGGTTACCGGCGAGCGCGCGTTTTTTTCCTTTTTTCGTGTGTTCTTAGGCTCCTAGTTTGTGTTCGCCTTCGTTGTGTAGGTATTCATCACACTATTGACGTGTTGGTTGTTGTCGTCGTTTGCGGGAGATCGATGTTGGGACCAACCCCTTCACAGTCAATTCCTGGAGGGTCTGAGGACTGGCAGTTTGTCTATTCTGGGTTTGAAGAGCGTTCGATAGACTTGGATACTACCCGATTCGGGACTTTTTTTTGGAGCAGTAGTTTACTATCTTTGTTTTCTCTCAGCCCGGCGTTGACGGTCTCTTTACTGTGGATAATTATTTATTATCCATACGTCTCTTGGTTAGTTTTTTAATAAATTTGCACCCTTGAGGTGGCCTCCTAAATTTTGTTTGATTATTGTTTTTGTTTTATGTCAATCCTCCTAGATCTTAATCTATGGATTAAGCGTTTTTAGGTATTGTTGCTATGGGTTTCATTGAAATGTGAAGGTCTGGGCCGCTTAGTCGATTGTTGGGTTTGATATCTAATTGACTCTGGCAAGTATGGTTATTCAATTACTTCACTCAATATTATGCCGAATTTTGCGCTGAACTCACAGAATGTATTGCCTTCGGATGAAAGTTTCTTTAAAGCTTTATTGTTTAAAATCATTTGAAACAATCAACGATGGTATGTAGTTTTTGATTAGGTATTGTAGACACTGAAAATGTCCCCCAAATTAGTGATCCGGATGAAACATACCTTGCGTCTTCGCGATTGTTTGACTCAGAAAAGAATGCTTTGAACTCACAAAACCAGTTGAAATAACGTGAGGTCGACCGGAAATTATTGAGCAAAGGTCAAATACCAAGGCAAAAAATATTTTCTTTCGGTTTCTCGATAACTCAAAGGTTTTCAAACAACGTTACGCTGGCTGATTTCTATGCTTTTTGTTTTCCGATCATGTTTCGTCACAATTTTTCTGAATCCGCAGTAATTTTAATTATTTTTCTGAATTTATTCTTTGTTTCCTATGATTTTGCAAGTGTTTAAATACCAGAAATACGCAAAAATCATGAATAATAGAAAATACTCCGGAAATAACGTGAACCTTCTAGAAACATTCTGAACTCTTCTTGGAGAGCAAGGGTGTCTAGGTGCGTCGAATCAAGGAAATCACGAATAACAATCGGAGGAAATCAAAATATTTCGATGGTTTTTTGGAAAATATATGACGCAAAAGCCCTCAACCAAATGATGAGCGTAATTATACGCAGAAATGGAGCGTAATATACGCTGATCAGGAGCGTATATACGCTCAATTTAGCAGCGTATATACCGTCAGCTTGGCTTTTCCAAAATTTTAATGGCAACTTTGCATGCGTATATACGCTACTTAGGAGGCGTATATACGCAGGAAGCAGCTAATATATCGCTAACTCTGTAGCGTATATACGCAGTTTTCCTTCTTCGTTTTTGCCTCGTGCCTATAAATAACCTTGCCTTGCTTCAGTCCGACAACACACTTCACAACGCACATTCCCAAGAACATACGTCTACTCTTTCTCTCTCTCTAAAATCTAAGACACTCTACAACACATTCGTTTCGAGTTCTCTAACATCGATTCCGTTCGATTCATACAAGCGAAATATCAGGCAATTCAAAATCGAAGGGACGATTCCTTGAAGTTTTACTCTAACAAATTTGTATTTTGCAGTGACAAGAGGAGAAGGAACACATGTATACTATTATGGTTTACTAACTCGTTTTCATGTTTCGTTTGCTATAAATATATTCTATCACAACTTGTATATATTGTTTAAACAAGACCGGAATTCAATTTGCGGTATCACATTAAAGTCAGATAATCATGACGACCGTTTTTCTAAGCACTATTAATATTGGACTAACAATCAGTGATCGCCTTGTCCATTATGAGGAAGTCATGTGTTTTACATAATAAACCTCACCTAAATATATTAGATTGTGCGCTTTCAAGATCAATCAATAGGCTCTTTGAAATTCAATTGTTATGAATTTAAGAACTACAATGAGACCGAGTAGAGGCCCGCTACATGCGGGCGGGATTGGTTAGCGATTCAATCCGTACCATTCCCGAACCCACACTTTGGTTAACTGGACCTATTTGTGGGGCCACTATTGGCACCCAATGTTCGGGCGTCCCGTGAATAACCTATATCGCACGGTGGCGATCCTCATCGACAACAACACCAACGCAATTCACTGCGGATTCCAGGCTCAATTCCATGACACTAAGCTGAGGTCAGCCCCTAAGGCGGGGCGAGCCCTACAGTTTTTTGGCGACTTCACTGGGGATAATTCACCCATTTTGGTGAGTGGACAGACTTGAAAAGTCTGCGTAGTTTCCATATCCATAATCATTGAATTTTGGCTTGTGAAACCTTCGAATAGGGTCATCACTTAGGCTCTTGTCTCAAGTATGGGCATGTACTATGCTCGATGATCACTTAAGGGGGATTTATCTTAGTTTCATGTGGTTAATGGATCAGCATGGCTAAGGTAAGCCTATCCCGACCCATGCCGCGTATGCACGTGTTACTAGAATATGCGGTGTATTAAAGGGGTATCTTCGGCCCATACATCACCAATGTTTGTGGTGGTGAAATTGGACCTAGCTCTACTCTTAGGCATGTAACTATCAGACTTAACGCAGCCGACCTATAGTTCTACTTAGATCCCTGACCTTAAGTGAAATAAATGGATTTTGTGTTTCACAATGTGCTTGTAACTTGTGACGCTCATTCGTCCAAATTCTTAAACCACAACTAAGCCAGTCCTTAATCTATGGGTTCATGACATGAAGTTGACATCCATTTAGGCCCATTCCAATGCCAATTCAATTTCAACGCAATGATTCCAATCCAAGAATCTTAAAACTGACTTAATTGACTTTTGAACTCTTAACCTAAATTAGGTTCAATTCATATCTTCAATTCAAGAACCTTAAATCTGAATTAAGGTCATTTCATTCCAGATTCAAGAACCATGAATCTGAATTAGGTTCAATTCAATCCTTAATCCAAGAACCCTACTAAATCTGAATTAGTTCAACCCAAGAGCCTTGAATCTGATTAGGTTTTTCGCTCAACCTCAATCTAAGAACCTAAACTGAACTAGGTTTCGATCATAAGACCACCTAGGAAACTTTGGAAAATTCAAGGCTAGGGCCATTCGAATTTCCAAGTGGCTTCGTAGTCTAAGAGGTCCTTAATTCTGAATAGGCCATCTTTAAGGTTTGAATCTTTCTGAGTCTAGCACCGTTAATCAGATTTAGGTCTAGCCCATATCAAGTCTACTTTCGAGTTCATTCCTTAAGTCCAGAACCTCCAAGACTATTGGTTTGTTTCTTAAGAGTTTCAAAGTAGACCAATACTTTGTTTCTGGGTTTCTAAAGTGTAATTTCTTGATTCAGCAAAAAGATAGCAAAGATCGCAACTTTCTCTGGGGCCTAAGAAGAGTAACAAGAGCCAAACCCGACGCGCTCCTGATGCACCAGACACTTCCATCTCAAACATCGAACAACAGCTTAACGCTATTTTTAGAAAAGCTCGAGTCTGTGAATTCTCGCCTTGATGCCCAGAAAAGGAGGCATGGGGAACTGAAAGAAAAGAGGACCGCCCAGGAAAGAAAACCTTCGAGTCTGCGGGAGAAGAAGACGAGCTGAGAACCACTCCCCCCTCCGAAGACTGAGCGGAAAAAAAGGGGTGGAGCAACAGAAGAGTGGTCAATGAGAATGTCGCTGAAAATTCAAGTTCAAGGACTTCGGTTGCGATTATGAGATTAAAGGGCCAGCTTCCTAAGAAGTTTGTCATCACTGATTTCCCAAGGTTCAAGGGAACTGAAGACCCAGGAAGACCGACGGGTCCGCACTCAATATCTCAATGGTCCTTAAAGGATATGAGCAAGAGTGATTCACTCGTGTTCCCTATTACCTTTGGACACCATTCATCGGTGTTCAAGACCTGAATCAAAACCAAGCTCGATGATTGGGAATAGAAAACACGAATTCCCTAATGCAGTACAGGTACAATTCCAAGCTTCTTTGTCGGCTCCGTGAACAGAGGCACCAAGGCAAGGTGAAGAGATAAATTTTTCTCTACTTATTCTTAATAGGTGGAGGGAGAAAGCCGCTCAATATGACAAGTCGACCGATAATGAGAAGATACAAGTTCGCATGGTCCCATACAAGAACCTTCAGCTCCAAAGTATCGAGAGCCACTCAGTTTCAACCCATTTGATTCAAATTTACGGGCTGCTACAGTTGGCCTCTCTATTGAGGAATGTAATGTGTCAAGCCAGAAGTCTAGAGGGTAACGTGGTGGCTTTAACAAGAAAGGTGGCTCCGTCTTTTTTCCAACACTGATCAAGGTTCACCCATTAACCAATGAACAACTCTCTAACATTCCGGCTCTTTCCAACAACAGCCTCTGAGGACCACCAAGGAAAATTTTTCCAATTGGCATGACTTATGACAGGCCTTTGTAGATTAACTGCAAATAGGTGCACTTGCCCCTATGGCCCACTCCAGATCTCAGATGACAAAAAATCCTAAGAGAATTGGAATCCCAATGCTTATTGCAAGTTCACCAAGGAAGGGGTCCACACCACTGAGAATTGCATCGTTTTTGAAGCATAGGATTCAAATGACATGGTTGAGAGATGGTCGCCTCCTAAGTCCCTCCAGCCGGCGAAGGATAAGATCAACATTCACACAGCCCACTTGCTTAAACGCGAGTCACCCCAAGGGCATGGGTCAATGATCCATGCGTCTTCTCCGATTGAGTCATAGAGTCCTAGTCCAGCTATCTATTCTTTTCATTCACTGTCTTTTGATCTATGAGGTCTTTTAAAATAAGCCAGTATTTTTTTCAGTTCATGCATATAAAATGATCATTTTGTTTTTGGCAATATTAAAGTTTTCTAATTCTATGCAAGTCTTAACAAACTCATTGGCCACATTGTTTAATCTAATACTACATTTAAATTATGAAATTGACAATGCCCAGAGAGGGCCTTCTTTCACAGCTCACAAATGACCCCTCCCTTCATACCTTTTGTCACATAATCAAAATCCCTGCAACCTTTTGAGCCCAAACACTATCATTTAGCCTATCTTTCCCTTTTAATCACTCACATCTACCTAACCTTTGGACAAACGGTGCGTAGGAAAAGACCCGTCCAAGAAGAAAGAAAAAATGTAACACGGGCAAAAAGAAAAAAGAAAAAAAAAGGAGAGCAAAAATCAAGAGTTCAAATACAAAAGTCTTCAAAAATGGCAAATCATGAAATCCAACAAAGCCCAGATCAAATAAAGCAAGAGCCTAAGCAGCACACTGCCACCACGTAGGTTCCTCATGATCATCAAGACTTTTTCACCCTCAATACCAGACAGCCTCACATTCAACCACAAAGCCTCTCAACCCGAGCATTGTCAAAATCATAATCAGACTACGGTGTCCCTGATCTCCCGTAAGGATACGTAGGAAGCTCTTCTTCGAGGTTCGACGCATAAACATTTAATCGTTTGAGGCCTTTTGAGTGCTTTGAACTTGCAAGAATTCGATAATGGGTTTTGCCAAGTACTAGACCTGAACAATAGACTCATGCTTGAACCTACATCATTGTGCCACCTCGCATCTAGACAACAATCTTTTGACCTTAGCCACAATTTGACGCCTTTTTATTTCTCGAACCATAAGCTCATTTGGTCACGTGTCAAGGACTCATTGAACTCCAATCCCAAAGAGTAAAGCCACTGAGCCTTTGGTTAGAACAAATCTTTGTTGGAATTATCCATACAATCTTCCACCTTCCCTATGTTGACTCCTAAGTCCGAAACCACGTTGTCTCAAAGTCTCGTTGGGGGGCCGTTTCATCATGGCTCCTTAATTTCCAGTTGGGGGCTTTCTCTGTTTCCAAGGCCCATTCGTGTTCAAGTCTTTTGCTATCAAGTGGAAATTCCTGAAAAATCACTTTTGGACGCCTGTCTCTTCCAATCAAAAGTCCCTGTCTCGCCAATGTTAAGTCAAAGTTACGTTCCGAGTCAACCATCGTCTCGTCCAAATGTCACGCTTTCTACTAAGTCACTCTTCAAATGACACTCCTTCAATGGCACTTGTACTAGATTAGACCTTAGTATCGTGCTTTTTAATTCTTAACCAACTAGATATGTCACTTTTCGGTTTCGAACCAGAACCGTACCGATCCTTCAAGAACTAGGGGCAATAAAAACCAGACCATGTACCTCGAGTAATCCTAAATCCGAACTAGGAACATCTCTCCTGTCCAATTACCAGTTGGACACATTCAATTTCCCAGTTGCCCTCTACATTAACCAGCACTTAGCGCACCTCAATACCCAATCTTAGGTCCACTACCTCGGCTTCTAGCATTAGGACCAAAACAATGCCTCATTCAAATTCCAAGGCTCGATTCAAACAAGTCTAGAATAGACTATGACGAGACTCTCCTCGAAATCCATGTCTGAACCAGACCTAGACAAGCCTTCAAATTCTACTCAAACATATTGTCTATACCAGACCTAGACAAAACCCTCACATCAAAAGGCCCTTTCAAATTCAATGACTCCTCTCAAATTATGTTCAAACCAACCTAGACGAGGCCTAG
>SNQN01004853.1:34226-48593 GCA_008642245.1 Bassia scoparia | reverse complement strand
AAAACCACTAGTTGAATATTTTATATACAAACTATTTTTTACATTACTATTATATTTTTATTCCGTAGTTCCTTCCAAATTTCACATTACACAAACTTCATATAATTCTCCTTTATTTCTTTTTATGATAGTACTAGAGTATGTCAATGCAAAATGCACCGAGCATTAACASTAATATATAAAATAAAAATACTATATTTTATAATTTTTACTTATTAATACTTGTTAAAATTGGTGATAAATATGTTCTTTTCAATTTGTTGATACTTGTTTATAAATATTGTTTATTAAATTTACCAATACTTACATGAATTTATATATATACTCTCTCCGTTCCATGAATTTCATGTCACTCCCGTTTATTTCACTATTCACAAGTGAAGATAATTTTGTAATTAATTATCAATGTATAGTTATAAATATAATCATGTGAGGTCTTGTTTAATTCGTATTAATGCATAGATTATTAATATTTAACTATTACAATTTTCTCAAATGTGTAACTAAAGATATAAACGATACAAAACATGCATTGAGAAGCGTATAAATAGTAATTAACAGGATCTTATATATACATATGCAATGAGAAGAACCCTTAAAATGAGAAGTGTGAGAAACAATCTTGATCGTTGATTTTTGAGATGAACAGTCAAGATGTGCATAAGTTTAATAGTAAATGTGCAAATTTTTATACATATATGTGCATATTTTTTTGGTTTTTGCACATTCACAAGAAATTTTGTGCACATTTATGTACAAAAATTTGCACATTTACAAACTTAGGGGAGTTTTATGTGATGTGTCCAAGGTTCCATAGTGATGGAACTCTTGGTGGTGGGATAATGTACATATGACTCCCCTAAGTTTGTACAAAAATTTTCAATTAATAAAATTTCACATTTCATATAAATCGGGTTCATCAAAACTTTTGCATGTCGCACCTTCATCAAATTTCTAACATGGTACTAGAGCCAGAAGATTCTGTCTCCTCCAAGTGTTTACCAAAACAAGGTAAGTTAAGATAAGTTTCCTAAATCAAGTCTATTTCAAAATTACTCCATGTTTCATTATTCAATATGTCATATATGATACACATTCACATTCACATGAACATACATACAAGCAAAGGTGACTAAGATGCCAAAATAAGTTGATGGCTAAGTAAAACCACAACAACATACATACCATTCAAGCAAGAATATGGGTGGCAACTATAAGCTAGCCCAATGCATTCAAGGGTGACACAAAATTGTCAACCCATTACATCAAGGGCAAAGAAAAATACCCCACAATTAAGTGCCGAGAAAAGACTCGAGCATCAAAGGACATTAGACCTATCATAACAAGTTGGGAAAAAACCCAAGCAAGTACGGGCAATAGCCCGACATCAGTGCGTGATGGGCACAAACCCAAAGACAAATGAGACAAGAAACCTCAAATATCATATCAACAATCGAGAGATCCAACAAATGCAACAAGTAAGGAGCATGGAGTCATCGACAACCATTCAAGCAAAATAGGAGTACAACACAAGGAAACAATGGCAGAGTAGAAAAAAAGAAGAAGCAACATTTACAAAGACATCAAGAACACCAAAAAACAGGTGCATTACGGTTCAAGTGGATAACTAGAAGGATACAAGAACGGGGAGTTGAGTAAGATCACGTCAAACATGTATTCAGTTTTTCAAGATTAAGGGGAGTGTTGGAAGTAGTTAATCTAGAAAAATCTAATGAAATATCTAGGGAAATATTCAAGAAAAATCTAGTGTTTAAATGTCTAGAAAAATCTTAGAAAAAATCATGTATTGAAAATATCTAGAATATATCTATGTTATCAAGCTTTGCTAGGAGTATGTAGAAAATCTAGATTGAGTCATGTACTCTATAATAGGTTATAATGTTATATGTTGTAATCGAGTGTGGTCATATGTACATTCCCACACCATGAGTTCCATCAATATGGAACCTTGGACACATCACATAAAACTCCCCTAAGTTCGTACCAAATTTCTAATCAATAAAATTTCACATTTCATATAAATGGGCTCATCAAACTTCCACATGCGCACCTCCATCAAATTTCTAACATTAAATATATTTTGATACGAGAGTCATAAAATTACCAACATTATCTCATTCATTAAACATTATCTCTCAACCTATTTTTCTCTTTGACCTCACAGTCATTAAATACATCATTCTTAATTTTTCCTTGGAGATTAATGTACATTTATTGTGGAGGGTGTGATTAAACAATCGCAGCGATTTGTAGTCAAACTGTATATTATTTGTCAATAGTTTTTTCATGTATTGCTCAATATTTGGATCCACTTGGGATCACTTTGTGATTTTGTCAACGTCAATACATGTGCTAAAAACACTTGTTGTGTGATGATAAATTAGAGTTTGATTTAAAAGTAAGTGCTATTTATGAATAGCAGCTATTAAAGATACTTCTCCTTTCATTGTGTGGCCACAGTTTACACTCTAAAAAATAACTTATTGCAATGCTATGTTGGAATGGGGGAGAGAGAGAGAGCATGGAGTGATATGAGTTGGTTGAACAATAAAAGGTGAATTATGGCACCGATTTAAAAAGTTAAGAGTAAGATAAGAATAATAATGAGAGCAGGGTGTATAATTAGATGACAGAGAGTCAGGAAAGTAGGCAATCAACTTCACTAATCTGACGTGATTAGATGACGTATCGATTTGTGACTTGCGAGAGATCTGTCAGGAGTGTTTCTAACTAATCAATGATCAACAACTACTCCGTAGTAGAGAAATGGTTTATGCAGCAATTTGCTGCATAAACAAATGCAGCAAAGGGTATTTTAGTCTTTTTCTGTTTAAAACCCACGTGACAGTTGTTGTCAGTTTTTTTTTTTTTTTTTTTTTGCAAATCACACTATGATTTTTTTTTTTTTATAAATTAAAAAGGATATGCTTAAATGAACATAGGATATGATAAAATAACTAAGATTTGTGAAAATGAAACAAGGATATGCTAAAATGAATCTAAGATAACTATTGTTTTGCAAATCACAAGGATATGCTTAAATGAATTAAGGATATGATAAATCACACTAAGATAGGTGAAAGTGAACCAAGGATATATAAAATGAATCGAGGATATGACAAAATCACATTATGATTTTTTTATTTTTTTATTTTGAAAAAAAAAAAATTAATTCGATGAACAGTGCGTGCAGCAGATGCAGCAATTTGCTGCATCTATCACGGCTCCTCGTAGTATGTAGTAACTAGACCCTTTCCTAGCTTTCCTTTCTTTTACTTCCAAAATGAATTTCATACTCTTTAAAATTTACTTCCTAATACAACTTCTTGATCATAATTACATACATACAATTTTTTTAACTAATTGTGTTAATTGAGTCACTTGAAATTCAATTACAATACTATTTAAGTCAATTGAAAGTCACTTACAAATACGGTGAAGGGAGGTAGCGTTGGGCGGCGTTGGAGGGTTGTTGTGGGAGGAGGCTAATAGAGGATGGTTTCGGTGGTGTTGGGCAATGAAGGATGGTTGTGGGCGGTGGTACTAGAGGGTGGTTGGGTAGTGCTAGGTAGTAGAGGACAATGGTGTTGGGAATTGGAGGGCAGAGAGAGTAAGGTTGACAAAAGCTAACACGACCTGAAAAAAGCATGTTAGGTTTGAGATTTTTGACACAAAAAATTAAATGGGTTGACACGAACACACGACCTGAAATTAAATGGGTTGAAACTCTCGACATGAAACCAACCTGAAATGATACGAAACTTAAAAATATAAAAGTAAAATATATATTCCTTGAGTTAAAAACTAATGCCCAAATTAAAAAATAATGGGAAAATAAACAAAACTTATGTGACACGAACACAATTTGAAAAAAGCGGGTTAAGTTTGAGATTATAGACACAAAAAGTTAAATGGGTTGACACAAACATGACTTGAAATTAAAATGGATTGAGTTAGGGTTAAGGTTTTTTTACACGAACACGACACGACCCATTTGTCAGCCTTAAGAGAGAGGAGGGGTGTGGTGTTGTTAGGGGGAATGTCTGGTGAGGAGTCAAGGAAAAAAAAAAATCCAAAAATGCACCGGTGAAATACGGAGTATTACGGACGTGATTTAGCTCTTCTCTAAATTTTCTTCCGAATACAACTTGATGATCATACATACATAAATTACTTACAAATATTTTTATTTATTTATTGGTAAAGTTGCATACAAGTATACGAAGTATTATTTACGAGTTCTGATTTTCGCACTCCATTTTTTCAATTCCACATCTCATCTCCTTTCACATAGATAGTGACGAAATGGAGTGTGGAAATGAAAATTGGATCGTGAAAATCATTACTCATTATTCATATGAAATTCATAGTAGTTATATTTTCACGTGTGTCAATACATGATTTATAAGTTAAATATAACTTTGAATATCTTTGAATCGCCGTGGCGTATAATTCCAAATGTACTTAGAGGTATAATTAATCGAATACAAATCTTGGAGATTACATAGAATCAAATAATATGAGATGAAGGGAGCAACAAATTATAATAATAGACCAAGTCAGAGCTAAAGTAGGATTATGTTCAATCGAAAAACTGGCCGGACGTTCTATAAAACGACTTGCCTCAACAATAATATCAATTGCAGAAATTTCATATGAATCATTTTCAGAAATAATGAGACGATCATCTACATACATCAAAATGTTAAGGTGTGCACTGTGTAGTGCCACAAATCACAGTAAAGAGAGAATAATCCGAGTGTGACKGAGAAAAGTTGGACCTTTTTAGATAATTAGCTAATTTAGTAAACCAACATCGTGACGCTTGACGTAATCCATATAYTTACTCCGTTTCATTAAGGTTATTTTATTGTTAAAATTGTGAAAATCGAGGTAATTTTTTGAGCAGAATAGACCTTTTGGAGATTGGGCTCTAAGTCAAATATTGTAATCTTCGTAACACGGAGCAATAGGCCAAGACTACTGACCCACCATAGTAAAGACTTTACCTTAAGACTGGCTATAAACTCAGGAATTATGGGCAATTAATTGGCATACAGTTACAATTACAAATGCAAAGGGAATACTAGTGAACATGAGGAATTGTTATTCGCACTTTACAAATCAATATTTGCACTTCACCACTCTTACAGTCTCACATAAACAATACCATTTACGTGAGAGAGAGAGTGCGGATCATAGCCGGCGAACATGATAAAAGTGTAGATAATTGAAGACATTTAATTTAGTGCAGGGGCATGTTTATCCCAGATACTCATCCTCACAATTCAAACTCTACCACGTCAACTTTTACCTATTTTTTAACAATTCAAACTCATACAAGTTTTTACACTTTATCCCTAAAACTCTGTTCTAGACAGGGGCGTGGCTGATGGCGCGCAGCGTGCACGGCGGCGCAGCCGCGCAGGGCCTCTACATTACAGGGCCCCCGAAATGTGGTATATGTATTAGCAGTTGCAAGTATTAAGCAAAAAAAATAGCTATAGACTAGTGGTTAGTTACAAAGGCCCAACAAGGGGAGATGCATGGTTCAAATCTTGAGCTATAATTTTTCGAAGCATGCAACACCATTAATTTCAACCCTTTTTTGRTTTCTTTTTCTTCCCATATCAATTCCTTCGGTCATCTTGGTGAGATTTAATTGAGATTCTCATTGAAACTCACTTAGAAACTAGGTGACATTAAACATGCCCTAAGAGAGGATAGTTGCAAACTGCATTGCACATTAAACATGCCCTGGAGTGAGTGAGTAATGTTAATGGTAGATTAATTAGTCTGGTAGTCTGCCAGTAGTGAAGTAGGTAGGGTAAGCCAGAATATCTGAGGTGAGTCAATTAAAAGAGAAACTGCAGAGTTCAGCTTTATTCTTATGTTATCGATTTTGCTCTAAAATCACTGACTATAAGCAAAAGATACGATCCCTACTATTTCACTGTATGAGTATTCTACATTCGCACTGTAACATTAAATTACTAAATTAAATACTACTTCCTCGTTACTCGTTATTAGACATAATGCTATGATTTCACACTATCTCCATTTTAAAGTCTTGTACTTGCATATTATAGGGCTGAGTAAAATTATCTAAATTCGAATATTCGATTCGCATTTGATCTGACTTTTTGAATATTCGATTTTAAATTGGATTTCGAATCGAATATCCGATCCAAAATTCGAATATTATTTTCAAATATGATTTCGGATATCCGTGGAATCGAATATCACATATCCAGTATTTTATCTGAAAATATTAATTCTTTTTCATGAAAATTTAATATTTTATGATATATTTCTATAATTTTTTAAAATATATTAATCAAAATTGGATATCGGATATCCGTAGTATCCAATCCGAAAATTTTCGAATATCGAATATCCGAAATATTGCTCAAGCCTATATATCTGAGAAATAAAATATGTAATAATATGCAAGTACAACAAATAATTTAAAACGAACAAAAGAAATTTTGATCCCAAATATTTAAATGGTGATAAAAAAAAAAAATGTGTTTATAATTTTTAGAAATTTTGTGTCAACATGGTAAAATACAATTGTTGAAATATTGCACTATGGACCAAAAAGAAAGGAAAAGAAAGAGTATGTTACGTGCATGTAATTACGAGCAATCATGTAGGTGCAGAAGCAGAAGCAGAAGCAGAGAGAGGTGACGCTAAGTTGCAGTTTAACAAAACTGATACACCTATAGGCTATAGCTATCCTCACTATTTCCACGCTGCAATGCTTAATTAATTCCTTTTTATCCTACTTTACTTTATTACTCTCTGTCTTCCCCCTTTCCTCCACCTCCATTCACTTATTATTGTTTTTTTCTTTGGATTTCATGATTATAAAGATTTTGGGTATTACTTGTAATCACTTCGTTTTTTTAGTTGTTCATTTATTTACATGTTTTTAATTAGTTGTTTTAAATCAATCTAAAAATTTATTTTTACTTTTTATTTACAGTACATTAATGAATTGCTACCTATTAAAGTTATCTTTTATTACTTTATTCAATTTATTCACTCAAAATTATTTTTCCAAAAAAAATTCATTCACATTTACTCTTTTACCTAATTTCTCAACTTTTTTACCTAACTTACTCATCTACTCCGTATTTCATATATTATTTAACTCAATCAACTCACATCATGCTAAATTGATATAAACATCTAATAAAAAACGAAAGAATTATACAATATAAAAGTGGAATACTTCTTTTTAAGATGTACTTCCTCCGTATTTTTTACTCACACCATTTCCTTTCGAGAGTCAAAGTTAGTAAACTTTCACCAATTTTTTGATAAAATAATATTTCTTCCGTTCTTTTTACTCGCAATAATTTTTTGACACACTTTTTAAGGAGAAGATTTGAGAGTGAAAATGAACCCATTAGGTAAATTAATTTTAACTTAAGCAAGAATAAGATTATATCTTACCAATGTTAAATTTATTTTACCTAATTTACTCGTTTACCGCTTAAATCTTTTTCTAAAAAGCGTGTCAAAACAAAAGTGAGCGTAAAATGAAACGGAGGAAGTATATATAAATAGTCAAATGAGATGTTATTTGATTTGTCTAAATGTATGGTTTATTAATATCACATTTTAAATTTTTAAAATATACAATTTGAGCTAGTAGTAATCAAAGTAGAGTTTTGAATACTATACAAAATGGAATGATACAATAAAAAAAAAAACCGTAGAGAGTACCAAAGTACGGTGAGTTTGTCTTATGATTATTGTAAATTTGTAACTCATATGTATGATCTTTACCATGGTACAATTAGTAGTATAAGAAAAAACAACATTCTTTTAGGTTTATTTGTAATTTTTAAGGCAAGAATCAAGCGGACTAAAAAAACATGTGATTGGCCAAATTATACTCCAGTTGATAAAGTATTAGGTGGATTGGTGCACAATAAATTTATTGTGTATCAAATTTGATTGACTCTTTTAGTTAATATCGTAACCCTTTTGATCAATAAGTGACCTTATTAATTATCACTCTATTGATGTAAAGTGAAATGAGTTAATATATAGAAAAAATGGTCACTATATGCTTGGTGCCAAATAAATTTATGGTAAATCCGATGTACGGAGTATACGATAAGGCTCTGTTTCTTTGGACTTAATTGGAGTTGAACTGAACTGAAATAAATATTTATGAGAGAAGGATATTAGGTTAGGTAATTGAATTGAACCGAACTTAACTTAACTGAACTGAACTTATGAACCATAGAAATAAGTCCAAAGAACAGGATCTAACTTTTGGTACATTTGCGTAACGAGTGCTAATTGCGGAATATTAAAATACAAAGACCATGTTCTTTTCAATTTATCTTCAATAATTTTAAATAAGATAATTTCATATAGGTATTTAGAACTAGAAAGTATTTTTCCGTTTCATTTTACTTGCTACACCTTTCATACTCCTCCGTCCTTGAAATTTCTACCATATCCGTTTATTTGACTATTCACAATGAATAGAATCTTGTGAATAACTATCTTTTATAAGAGTATATATAGTCATATGGGGTCTGTTTGATTCGAGTTGATGAAAGCAATATTAATATCAATGTTATACTTAATTTTTACAAATATACAACTAAAGATATGGACGATACAAAACATGTATTGAGAAGCGTATGAATAGTGACTTGTAACTTCTTCAAGGAACAGAAGGAGTACATGACATGTTTTACATTAGATTGTCTCTAAATTTTTTTCTCACATGGGTCCCCCTTTTTTTTCTCTATCTCTTTCATCCCAACATTTGCATAGAAATCGTCAAATCCCAAGTGTAACGATAAATTGAAACTGGTGAAGTAGTTTATTATTTTTCTGATATTTTTCTCACAAAATTAGTTCAAATAAGTATGAAGAGTTCATTTAAGTTAAAATAAGTTCAAAATAAGAAAATAGTTGAAAATAACACATTCGCGGGGCGTTTTGGCAAGTGGGAATGAGAATTTGTAATATAGAATGGAATGGAATTGAAATGTGGGAATTTATAAAATTATCTTAATCCCTTGTTTGGTATTGATTTGAGAATAAATGAGGATTTCAAATGAAAAAAAAGGGAAATAAAATGGGATGTAGAAATAGGTTTGAGAAAAAAAAAGGAAAAAGAAAAGAAAAATGAATTCTCACCCAAATACCGACCCCCCCTAGGTAATAAAAATAAGAGAATAGACCCTAAATAATCCCATTTCCCTCCCCTCAAATAATCCCATTCCCCAAAAACAAACATGGAAATTTAGCAAATTGGGATTAAAATTCTCATTCCCACCAATATATTCCCACATACCAAACACCCCCTCGGAGTTAGTTGATTAACATAATTCTCAATTCAAATACTTTTGATTGAGTAATGTAATTGGTGGTCTATATGAGCTATGTTGGGATGACTTATAAGCCAATCCGCATGGCACATTCTATGGTAGAACTCATCATACAAACTACTCCCTCCGTTCCATGAAGTTCATGYCACACCCATTTATTTCACTATTCAYAAGTGAAGAGAATCTTGTAAATTATTATYAATGTATAGTTATAAATATAGTCATGTGGRGTCTTGTTTGATTCGTATTAATGAATAGATTATTAATATTCAATTGTTATAATTTTCTCCAATGTGTAATAAAGATATAAACGATATAAAACATGCATTGGGAAGCGTATGAATAGTAAYTGRCAGGATCTTCATGGAACATATGGAGTAATTGTTTTTAAACCTATTTTTCAAATTTATTTTTTGGCATATGGACATTTAAACACAAAATCCACCGATTTTATATAAAATTAATGCTTTTAAACCTTTTTTTTCAAATTAATCTTTTCGGAACATGGACAACACAAAATGCCATTAGATTTCATTATACTCTGTAAATTAATTGCTTTAAACTTTTTCAATTTAATTTTTTTTCACATGACATTTACACACAATAAATCTACATATTTATATAAATTATTCTGCTTAAAACTTTTTTTCAAATTTTATTTTTTCCACATGAACACACAAAATCCATCATGATTTCATATAAATCTAATTGCTTTAAACTGTTTTTTTCATTTTTTTTCACATGGACACTTACACAAAAAATCTACCCATATTTTATATAAATTATTATTGGTTTTAAACTTTTTTCAAATATAATTTTTTTCATATCGACATTTACACGCAAAATCCATCAGATTTGTAATTAAATGCTTTAAACCTTTTTTTTCTCAAACTGAATTTTTTTCATATGGAGCATTTACACACAATATCCACCTAGATATTATTTAAATTAATTGCTTTTAAACCTTTTTTTTCAAATTTATATTTTGCATAAATGGACAGTTACTACAACAAACTCCATCAAATTTCAGTTATAGTAAATTTTCTTTTAAACCTTTTTTTTTCAAATTAATTTTTTTTGTACATGGACAAACAAATCATCAAATTTCATATAAATTAATTGCTTTTAAACCTTTTCTCAAATTTATTTTATGCATATGAACATTTACACACACAACATCATATTTTATATAAATTAAATGCTTTTAAAACATTTTCCCAAATTTTATTTTTGCATATGGAAATTTACACACAAAATCCACCAAATTTATATAAATTATGTTTTTAAACATTTTTTTTCAAATTTAATTTTGCAATATGGACATTTTACACACAAATTCATCAGATTTCAACAATAAATAAATTGCTTTTAAATCTTTTGTCAAATTTAATTTTTGACATTGGACATTTACACACAAAATTCATCGAGATGTCATACAAAATATTTGTTTTAATTTATTTTTTTTCAAATTTAATTTTTGGGAATTGGACATTTGCACACAAATTCATCATATTTCATATAAATCAATCACAATTTAATTTTTGCATATAGACATCTTACAACAATTATCCATCAGATTTCATATACAGTACGTAAATTAGTTTCTTTTGTTAAAGTGGTTGGACAAAAAATTGCCCTAAATATATTTACAAACATTACTAAAGAAAAACCCAAGGAGGGATACATGTCACCCCTGATTAAAGTTTTATTTCTTACAAAAACTTTTTTAATTTTTTTTTGTGAAAATTAACAAATATAACACATTCAATCTAAAAGTAAAATATTTGTAGATTCTAATTAAGAATTTATCTATCAATAGCTAACAAAGAAATATTTTTACTAAATTGTATAAGTAGATTCTACATATATCAATCTATAATTATTATAAAGTGCAATATATGTTAATATAGTTAAACACATTGAACGAAATACATTTATTTTAAGCAAAATTTTATCTAATATTATAATTTTGTACTGTCAATAATGCAATATTATCATAATGAATTTTATAATACACATACAACAATAGTAAATCAATTTTATATACGGTAACGAACATTGAATCTGATATGATAAGGGTTATTTGGCCGATAGACTTATAATTTTTTTCTCAGAGACTTAATTATAATTTTTAATTAGTTTACATTTTAGTACAATAGGAAAATTGTACTCCGGTTTAGTATCATACATTTATTAACATGGGCATCGCATGTGATAAAGACTCGTTTATTAATAAACTCTATCCATTAAGATCCACAACTTTATTGCTTAAAATGCTTGCTATCACCTCTTAGTTCATTATAAATATGAGGAGAAGAATAGTCATAAGTATATTTGACAATGAAAACCCAAAGTAGTGGTCGTAGTCATTGTCGCATCTAAAATTAAAAAATCTCATACAAAAAATATGTTGAAACTTTTACTACTTGCAATATTTTGTTTGGAGTACACAAACCACTTTGTGATTGGGTTTGTATAGCCTGCACACACTCGGTGGAAGCAGAATTATAAAGGTGAAAATAGAGAATAGATTGAGCGATACCATTGATATTGATTGCAAAAATTTGTACAAAACTAAAATCTCGGCCTTTTTCACATTGTTCTAACGGTGATTTCAGTTGGAAGTTCAACATTAATGAATGAAATCCATATCCTACGTTTGTGACTTGGACATGGCTAAATCATGGTCATATAACGTTTAAAAGCATTTGAAATAATAAACAATTCGATAGTCGTTGCGTGGCACTATTGTGGTTGGACAACAACTGAAAGCGGAATTATCAACTTAATAATGTGACACAAATATATACCGTGTAGCGGGTTGGGAATGAATATTAATTTGACTTATATTACCTGATGGTCTAATAAATGTAATTTGTATAATATTACAAGAGTTCTCTCTCCTTCAGTTTACATGTTACATTTTTCTTATTGGGTGATTACATTTACTTGCTGCATTCTATACAATAATTTCTAACTCCGTATTAAATTTTGTCACTATTTACTGTTTTTACATAATTCTAATTTATATAACTATACTAATGAGAAAAATATAGTCATATACTCCGTAGTAATTTTTTTCATTTTCTTTGTACTTATCTAAACTTATCTTAATTATTTGAACTTATTGATATTATCTGAATTTATATTATCAATAAATACTGAAACTAATTTAAGTTAAAAAGAACATGACCATAAAATATTGATATATCTAGTTTGGCCCATTTGTCTGGTCCAAATCTGCTCGAAAAAGTGTGGATTAGACAATTAAAAATATGCACTTTTATTCAAACTCAACCCTCAGTCTATAAATCTATACTTTTAAAACTGATTTGAATATAACTTTTGTATACAAGTCCTGATCGAATCCTCTTGTTTTACCACCTCTGTATAGTTTGGGATTTCATTAAAATTCGATCAACATCATAATTTGTTAAGATGCTCTAGAGTTTAGAGGATGATATATTATTGTAGAGTTGTGCAAGTGAAATTTTTTAATTATTTTATATTGTATTTTATTTTTAATTTTGAAATTTATGCAAGATCATATTAGTAATTAATTAATCTTTTGTAAAGAATTTGAATTTGCAGAATTTTATAGAGTTTTACAAATTTTTGTTCAGCCAAAATAAAAAAGAAGAGATTAGATTACGTGCATTAATTACGAGCAAGTCACGTAGGTTGCAGAAGGTGACGCTAGTTCATTTTTACAAAACTGATACACTATCGCCTGCACATATTTCCAACTGCCCAATGCTTAATTAATTCTTTTTATCCTACTTTATACTCTCTGTCTTCTCCTTTATTACTCCGTATATTACAAGTGATTATTTGTTTTTTTTTCTTTTGAATTTGAATTTGACGATGGTAAAGATTTTGGTATTATTATATAAAAGTGGAATACTACTTTTTAGTGTACCAAGTAGGGTACGTTGCTAACACAATTTGGAGTTTGTCTCATGATTGTACTCATGTAATTCCATCAGTAACAAAATTATTGTAACAATTGTATTTTATACCCATGATGAGATAAAGTTTTAAAAATTAATATCTCTAATTATGTATTTATAAAAATTATAAATATTAAATTATAAAAAAACTACAGACGAATACAACAAGATCTCAACTAATTATATTTTAACTAAAGTATAAGTCACAAATCATGATAAAAGCGAAAAATATGAATAAGGTCAAAAATATAATTGTAACATTTATTTTGATATGGGTGAAATAGTCATATGTATGAATAATGCATGATCTTCTACAATGGTATAATTAGTAATTTTTAAAAAATCTTTTTGAGGATTATTTGTAATTTGTAAAGCTAGAATCAAGCAGCCTAAAAAACATGTGAATTGACCAATTTAGAGTTATGTGTGCATGTGTTAGAATAATTAATCATGGTACGTTTGTGTCACAGCTACATTAGATTAGATCGGAATTCCCCCTGCCATCTTTCCTCCCGATCTTATTCTCTTCCCATTTGMCGAAGTTGGGGCACTTGCCCATTTACAAAATTGTTAAACCTAGGCCCGTTTGCCTTCTTGTCTTCTTGCGATCCTTCTTCTGCTGCCTTTCCGAAGGAAAAAAAAAAAACCACTGGAAATTTTCTTTTCCACTTAGAGGGATACCTTGCAAAAGGCGAGTGCTAATTGTGTGAATATTGAAATACAAACACAAGATAAATTGAGATAAGATTTAAGTGGGGTCAAAGGACACCACTAGTATGAATATGGCTCCGCCCTTGTTTTTATACCTTTTTTTTTAAAAAAATCAAATTTAATATTTTGCAGATGGACATTTACACAACAAACTCCATCAAATTTCAG
Organism: Bassia scoparia; assembly: GCA_008642245.1. Taxonomy (NCBI): domain Eukaryota; kingdom Viridiplantae; phylum Streptophyta; class Magnoliopsida; order Caryophyllales; family Amaranthaceae; genus Bassia; species Bassia scoparia. The sequence goes on along the minus strand of SNQN01004853.1, from coordinate 34,378 downwards.
TTATAATAAATTTGCTTTTAAACCTTTTTTTCAAATTTAATTTTTGCACATGGACACATACAATCCATCAGATGTCATATTAATTAATTGCGTTTAAACCTTTTTTCTCAAATTTATTTTTTTGAACATGGACATTTACACACAAAATTCAT
>SNQN01004853.1:20016-31276 GCA_008642245.1 Bassia scoparia | reverse complement strand
TAGTAACATTTAATCTAAAAGAAATATTTGTACACAATAGACTTATAATTTTTCTTGGAGTCTTTAACTATAATTTTTTTTAATTAGTTTGCATGTTTAGTACAGTAGGAAATTGTATTCCACTATTAATTACTTTAGCATCCAACTAGATCCACACTTTTATTGGTTTAAAGTTCCTGGTATCACTTCTTAGGTCATTATAAATACTGAGGAGAAGAATAGTCCATAAGTATATTTGACAAAGAAAACCCAAACCATAAGTGTAAGTCTAAAATTATAAAATCACATACAAAAAATATGTTGAAACTTTTTCTACTTGCAATATTATGTTTGGGAGTCATACACAAACCACTTGTGATGGGTTTGTATAGGCCTGCACAACATCGTTTGCTAGTAGCAGAATTGTATATGGTGAAAATAGAGAATGGATTGAGCGATACCATTGATATTGATTGCAAAAAATTTGGTACAGAAACTAAAGATCTCGGCCTTTTTCACATTGTGACTAATGGTGATTTCAGTTGGACGTTCAACGTCAACGCTTGGAAATCCATATCCTACGTTTGTGACTTGACATGGCCTAATCATGGTCATATAACGTTTACAGCGTTCGAAGATAGTAAACAATTCGATACTGATCGTTGTGGTGGCCACTATTGTGGTTGGAAAGCAACTGAAAGTGGAATCTATCAACTTAATAACAAGACGCAAATATATACGCGTGTAGCGGGTTGGGAATGAATATTAATTTGAATTTATAGTACATTATCGACTAATAAATGTAATTTGTAATATGCATTCTGAAATAGATCTTGACAATGTCTTGCTATAAAGAATAATAGGCAATTTCTAAAGGATTTCTTTTAATGTTTCACAAAATATCTCTGAGTATTGATGTTTGTACAATAGTTTTTGTTACAAGCACAATCCAACAAGTGAGAGAAAGCTTGAAGCATTATGAAATAAAGAGGGTTACTAGATGTGCATAACAAAATGAGGGTGTGTGTATATAACTACCCATCATCTCTCTAGCAAACCAACCACCACCCCGAAAAAACAGTCCCATCCCATCGATAGRCGAYAACACCTCCACTTCTTAACAACATCCTTATGACTAGAGATGACAGTGGTGATTGTGCATTCTAAAAATTCAAATGACAATTCAGGTTATTCATCGGAGAAAAGTGGCACTTGAATGATGCAAAACTCAAATCATAAATTATGCCATTGAGAAACCTAGCTACAAGACCATGATCATTTTTGGTTTTGTTCCCCAACCAATCTCTTCCCTTTCCTCCTTTCGCTACATTAATTCTCACTAACTTTTACATATATCCTCCCCAATTATYAGTCACCACTCTGCATTGCTGAGGTTCCCCAAAACCTTCACTCTTCCACTTAAAATATAAAAAATGCAGTGGACCCCATGTTTTTGGTAAGAAAAACAAGAGACAAACAAAAAAAAATCAAAAAAGTGTAAGAGTGGGCCCCACAATTTTTGTGCCTTAAGGTTTGGGGAGCTCCCAACCAAATGGGATGCCTCAAATTTTGGGAAGCTTTGTGCATTCATGGGGTACCCTAAAGAGGGACCCACAAGCATTTGGGGACCTCGGTGCTCTAAAACCCCTTATATATAGTTTTTTGTATTGCTATATACCGCTTGAAATTGCTATATACCGCTTGAAATTACTAATATGTAAACATAACTTCCAATTACCCTTACTCAAATTTTCACTCATATACCACTTCTATTCTTAACCATTCACTACCATTTCATTCAAATGTTGTCATTCAATATCTTTTTGTGCAGGGCTCGTACATGGACATTGGAGAGAATGACTTTTTGTACTACTACGATGTCCCAGATGTAAACTTCCATACATTATCGGCTGGAATGATGTTTGAAGGCGATGGTAATTGTGTTTTTAGAGTTGTCGCAAATGCATTCAAGATGGTATTGCCATATGTTAGAAATTCCATGAGATTGGAGATCATCGATCATTTGAATATATATGATGTCGTTTATGAAGTGCATGAATTTCAAGAATGGTTGTGGAACATATTAGTTACAACCGTGCTATGCTAGTTGGATGAAAGTCAGTCAAGATCTGTACGCCATTGCAAATCTATTCGATAGTGCGACATGTCTTTATCATTTGATGTCAGGCAACGTCTTTACGGTTGTGCACTATGTGTGTCGAGCCAAAGACAGTGGCACACTCATCTAGCAATCTTCTTGCTTCCCTCGAGTACTTGAAACAGGGATGCCATTTACGGTATACGTAGAAAAGCATACATCATGAAGCATAATAGTCATATCCCAAAAGAGTAGATGAAAGTTGTTCGTATCTGGCTGTCACCGCTAGATGAATGGCTGAGAAGCACAACGTCTATGTGATGAAACATGGTCCTCTGCAGGTGGAGGAGACCAGATTGCTCCACCAACTGGTGCACCTGAGCGAAATCACCTGTCTAATCCTTAACACTTAGATAGAACTTCTGCTTTAGCTGGGCTATGGGGTGCAATGTGGTGTTGGTCGACCATATGAGGGTGACAAAGGGTTTCGCCGGTTGGTTGTGATAGTGTGAGAGGGTTAGAGAAAGAAATTGATGATGAGGGAATGATAGAACGTGGATGAGTGAGTGTGAGAGGTAATTCAGTCCAAACTCACAAAGACGGGCGTTATACATGTAAATACATGGCCATATTTAGCAACCCCCATATTTTTCTTGTGTTCAAGAAAGCAACTAATATAGTTCATGTGTTTTTCATCGTAGATTACCTCACAATTTTAACAAACCTATGGTTGAGAAGTTGTCTTACTTATTTACGATGCATTCGTCCCCAATGAAAGCTACGATTCTACTAGAGGTGATCAAACTAGTCGGCCCAAAAATTTGCGGGGTTTTTGGGCATGAATTTTGCACCCCAAATTCGGGTCGAAAAGATCGACATTAATTTTTCCAAATTTTGCACGGGCTTTTGTGGTCATTTTTGTGCATTTTAGTTTAATTTTTTGGAACTGGCCCGAAAAGCCCGCCAAGACGTTCCCAATATTTCGGTCTTTGGCAACAAATTTAGGCACAAACCAAAGCCGACCTGGCCAATTAAAAAAATCCAATTTTACATCCAAGCATGACCAAACCCGTCCCGGCACGACCCATGGTCACCTCTGGACTCTAGGAGTATTAAGTTTTATCTTTTAGATTGAGTCTTTTCGTTGAGTATTCCTAATCCTAACACTACTATAAATTAGCCTACGGCTGATCGAATTTACTGACCGAAAATCAATCGGTCGATAACACTGACGAACTAGTCGGTGTAGATTTGCCAACCGAAACTACGATCTGATAAGGCCCCCCCCCCCCCCCCCGCATTTTCCTCCATCGAGGTGACAATATATATTCGGTTCGGTTAGGTTTTAATATTATCCTCATAAATCGTGACTATCTTTCTTTCCTCTTTTCCTTCGACCCTCTCACTCTCACTCCGCCTCACCTCCGACGACCTCACCCCTCTCTCTTAGCATTTCTGTCTCTCCTCAACTCCCTCTTTCCCTTTCTCTTTCTGTCTTTCTCACCATTATTGTCATCGGCCTTCACCTCTCTTCGTTATCGCCTCTTGATGCAACCTCACCTGTGTGGCCCACCTTTCTTCGCTGCGATTTCCTAGTGGCGAGGTTTTAATTTTTTTTTTTAAATTTTAGGGTTTAAGGTTTTTGTTAATTTGTTTTAAAAAAATGATGTTGCAGGCAGCACTCACTGCCAACCCACCGCTGGTGCACCCCCTCCTGTGGTTAGTTTTTTTTCCTTTTTAAATTATTGAATTTATTTTTTTAAATTTTTATGTATGTTTTTCAAAAATTAAAGTGTATAAATGTGTATGTATGTATGAATGATGTAAGTAGATTGTGTAAGTATGTATAAATATGTATGTGTATGTATTTATTTTTTCCCTAATTAAAGTGTATGTATGTTGAATGTGTATGTAGAATGTGTATGTATGTATAATGTTGTATATGTATGTATGTATTTTTTTCAAAAATTAAAGTGTATGTTGTATGAATGTGTATTTATGTATTTTTTTCAACAATTAAAGTGTAGTTAAATGTGTGTGTGTGTGTGTGTGGTGTGTGTGTGTGTGTGTGTGTGTGTGTGTGTGTGTGTGTGTGTTGTGTGTGTGTGTGTGTGTGTGACTGTATGTGTGTGAATGACAAGTGTTTGCGTAAAATGGTCTTATGGTGTTATAACCAACGTAATCAACCCTAGAAGCATAAGAGTGTGTTATAGGACGTGTATAAGTTTGAAATCTAATAATGGATAGACATGTGACAAGTTAAGAGCGGAAAATGCCAAACCCCCCTAAAATGGCCTAAAATGGTCTTGTGGTGTTAACCAACGTAATCAATGCCTAGCAAGCATAATAGTGTGTTATATGACGTGTATAAGGTTTGAAATCTAATAATGGATAGGCGTTTGTAGAAGTTAGGCGCGAAAACCCATATAACGCCCCAAACTGGCCATCGCACGACCCAAATTGTACTTGTGGTGTCTAAACCCTAAAATCAAGATCTAAAAAGCTCAAGTGAGTAAATATGACATGATCGAGCTTTAAAAACGTGTATAGGTTGCGTTTGTAGAAGTTAGGCGCGAAAACCCAGAAAACGCCCCAAAATGGCCATTTCAGGCCCAAATTGACTTATCGTGTTTATAACCCTAAAATCAAGATCTAAAAGATCAAGTGAGTAAAATATGACATGATTGAGCTTTAAAAACGTGTAATAGGTTGCGTTTGTAGAAGTTAGGCGCGAAAACCATAAAACGCCTAAAATGACCATTTCAGGGCCCAAATTGAATTTTGTCGTGTCTAAACCCCTAAAAACAAGACCTAAAAGCTCAAGTGAGTAAATATGACATGATTGATTTAAAAACGGTAATGTAATCAGTTGCCTTTGTAGAATTTAGGCGCAAAAACCATAACGCCCCAAAATTCTTGTCAATGTTATTTTCTTTTTAATTGGAATTGTTTCACTAACTGCATAATTTTGCAGGAAAAATTACGCATAACCTTTCCGAGTCTAAGGCTAGTGGTTCGGAGGCGAATCCTAACAAGTCTTCTTTGAGACGGTTGGTGGGTTTTGGAAGGGCGAGGTTCTTGGATTCGGCAAAGATGGAGCTTCTCTCTATTATGAGAAAGCACGCGGCACGCTGGATCTAGCTATTCGCATCGGTTTCTTCTCAATTGGCACAAATGTCTATCGTTTGGAGGCGTCAGAGCGCGCTCGGGCGAAGTTAGAGGAGAGAGACCGCCTGCGAGAGGGAGGGCATCGCCGTTAGCAGAGGATCAGAAGAAGCAGGTGGAGTGCCTAGAGCAGATGAGGGCACAGATGGACACTTTCATGAGGCAGTTCGGCGACCATTTTCCTTTCCCGACGCCCGACGGTTTTGGCGCTTTTGGAGCCTTCGTAGCGTCGTAGCAGTCCTTAGTTAGATTTTGTTTTATTGTATCGTACGTTTTTATTTTTTACATTTTCACTTGAAAATTTTGGAAAATATAATGTGTTGATCTTGTGTATTACGAATTATTTGTATCTAATATAAAATTTGATATTTATATTTAATCTGTTTTTATTAATATCTAATTTAATTTCTTTTTATTAATTTTTTGATATTCATTTAAAGCAAAAAAAGATTAAAAAAATAAAAAACTCCTTACCATTTCGATTGTGTAGGAGTTTTCCCCTCAAAAAAAAAAAAAAAAATTGGAGGGAAAAAAATTCGATCGGTAAAGGCTTTTTCCCTCCAATCCATGAGTCGTCGAATTTGGTCGTGATCGGTCGGTGATATCGCACCGACCTATTTTCGGTCGATGAGGTTCTCTCACCGACTATCATTGAGACGACGAGCTCATCGACCGAAAATCAGTCGATAAACCTATTAACAACCAATACCGATTATCGATCGGTAACCTTAGTCGGCCAAATCAATTTTTCTTGTTGTGTAATAGCGTAAGTGTCTACATCATGTAGCCTTTTTCTTTTCCTTTCTCACTACTCAAGCTGACTTTGAACCTATCATACCATTCCCATAGGGTGTGTTCTTTCAACTTATTTGTACTTTCTAATTATTTGAAGTTTCTTAACTTATCTGAATTTATTCTTAATTTCTTGATACTTATTGATATTTATCTGAACTATCTTTTATTATTATATTTGAAACTTATTTTTTGAGAGGTTAAAGTAATGATTATACTTATTATTACTTATCTGAACTTATTTGAATTTATCTTAACATATCCGAATTTATTGATTTTGATATATTATTTGAACTTATCTTATTCAATAAGTACCAAAATTAATTTGAGAACATACTCAGATTTTCTCACTGTACTTTAAATAAACAAGGTAAGAAATGCACGCAAATGCGTGCATAGCCTTTTAGAATAGTCGTTTTTTTTTTTGTTTTCTTAAGTATAGAATTTTACTTTATTTTTGTTTAAATAAGGTAAGTAGTTTCTTTTATTTTTTTTTACTTTTTAAAACTAACATTTTCAAGATCGAAAGAAGTAACTTTATATACACACCACACACACACACACATACTATATTTGTCTATTATTCTTTTTCTATTTTAAGGTTTTGGATAAGATATAAGATATAATTTTTTTTGTTGTTTTAGATCTTAGAAGTTATAAATTTGTTCGATATTTTCCTTTATATTTACCGATGTTATATTTAGTTATTTAATTTTAAAAAGTTTAGGATAAGATATATTTTTTTATTGTTGTTTTAGATCTAGATGTTATTAAGTTGTTAGTTATTTTCGGTTTTTTATTGTTTTTATATTTAGTTACTTCTTAATTATTTTAGATGTTATTAAGTTGTTAGATATTTCTGTATTTATTTATTGTTTTTATTATTTAGTTATTTAATTTATATTTTTAATTTTTGTATGTTATTGATTTGGTAGATATTTCCGTTTTTATTTCATTGTGTTTATATTTAGTAATTTAATTTATTGTTTTTAAATTTTGGATAAGATATATTATTCTTTTTATATTCCTTTTATATTAGTTACTATTTTTTATGTGCACGCGATGCGTGCTTGTAATATGAAAATTGTACTCGTATTTTATCAAAAATGATTATATAGTATGTATCATAATAAAGGTTTCTAGCTAATTAGCAATACAATTTATCTGAATTGTAATTATTTTGTAAATAATTATGTCTTTAAAGTTGAAATTCAAATAAAACCATTAATGTTTAATACAATTTAAATTATGTTCATTGTTTAATGTTTTTGACTAATTAACTCACATATAAATGCAATTTTCATATTTAATCACATAATTAGTAAAGGGATAATTTAGGCACATCAATTATAATTTTTAATTTTCATTTAAGGGTATAAAAGTCTTTTAATAGGGGGGACCCATGTTCCTCCCCCCCTTCCTTATTAATAGAGATTATTATCTAATTTTTTAATAGTATCTTGGGGGAAAAAGGTCTTCAAAAAAATTATTCGACACATTTGGGTGTTTGCTTTATATATAACATAGATATTTAGTTATTTAATTTGTTAGGTATCTTTTTATTCTACTGTTTTTATATTTAGGTATTTTTTAAAAAATTAAATTGTATACTCCGTAAGATATTTTTTTTTATTTTATTAGTTATTTTAAGATCTAAATGATATGAAGTTGCTGGTATTCCATTTTTATTTTTATTATTTTTATATTAGTTATTTCATTGTTTTTAATTTTTTTGGGATAAAGATATTCTTTTTATTATTGTTTTTAGATGTAGAAGTATTAGTTGTAGATATTTTTCGTTTTTATTTTTCGTTTTTATATTTAGTTATTTAATTTTTCTGGATAAGATGTATTTTTTTACTTATTTTTATTTAGGAGATGTTATTAAGTTGATAGATTTTCCTTTTTTATTTTACTTTTTTTTAGTTATTTAATTATTGTTTTTAATTTGTATTAAGATATATTCTTTTTATTTACTTGTTATATTTAGTTACTTTATTTTTTAATTTTTCAATGGTATCCTTGGGACCAAAAGGTCTTCACAAAAATTATTCGACCAAATTTGGGTGTTTGCTTTATATATAAAATATATTAACACTTTCATCTAAATCTATGTTATAGTTATATATAAAGAAAATACCCTAATTTGGTCGATAACTTTTGTGCGGATCTCTTTGTCCCCAAGGTTACTATTTAAAAATTAGAAAATAAAATAACTAAATATGAAAAAAGAATATATCTTATCCAAAAATTTAAATAAATGAATTAAATGACTAAATATAAAAACAATGAATAAAACGGAAATATCTTACAAATTAATAACATCTCTAATCATAAATAGAAAATAAAAAGAATATATCTTATCCAAAAAAATTAAAAAGATAAATTAATAACTAATATAAAAACAAGAAAATAATAATTTATATTATCTTACAACTTAATAACATCTAGATCTAAAACAACATAAAAAAATATATCTTATCCAAAAACCTAAAAATAGAAAATAGAAAAATCTTATGTAAATAAAAATTTAATTAGAATAACAAAAATATATAAAAGTAATTTTCTATCTTAAAAAAATTTAGTTTTATAACTTAAAAAAAAACAAACAAAGTGAATCCTTTACGTAAAAACACAAAATATAATTGACTATTCTTTTGACGAGAAATAGAGCTCAATTATTATTAGCTAACATCCATGCTTACAAAAGTTGAGATTTGGGGAGGATAGTCTCCAACCAAACCCCAAATCATCAAAATTATAGACAAGCGAGCTAATTCATGAGCTACCCTATTTCCATCACGCTTAGTATGAGAAAAAGAACAAAATGACAAGACTTGACAATATGCAAAATATCCTGAATTATAGAACCAAATAAGAATTCTCCTGTAGCTTTCCTTGCAAGTGGGAATACACCTTGAAAGAGTCCGTCTCAAGAACAAGAGACTTCAACCCATCCATGGCCACCGAACACCTTCCCTCAAAGCCAAGCTCCCGACAGCGATATCGCACCGGAGCTGCTGCCTGAAACACATGGAGAGCAAGACATCTCTTCGAAGTCACGAACACCGCACCAATACCAACCAGCACACCACCTATGAAGCAGCATCCGAGTTAGTTGTATGTCCTTGCCAAAGGTGGATGCCAGGCTACACTTGGCCTCGTAACACCTGCACTCGAAGATGTATCGCCACGACTCTTCCAAACTCGCCAGCCAAGCCTAAAGCTTTATGCAGCAACAGAAATCGGAAGCTTCCTCCTTCAAAAGCCAAACATTCCTTTTATCCATATACCCCAAGCCAAAATCAAAAAGATCCACACAGAGCACCCATTGACGAGCCTCCATAGCTACTAACCCTCTCCACCGAGCCAACTGCCAGGTCTCCCACGTCTAGCCGTAAAGGAGAGAGTTTCCAGATATACACACGCATCCGCACACTGGAACAACAGATGGAATAGATCCTCTGAGCTTCCCCACAATTATGACATGTAGTATCACCATCATTCCCCTCCTCGCCAGATTAGCCTTGACTGATAGTGCATATGTAATACTCGCCAGCCAATATTTTAACCTTAGGAGGGATGTTCGCAGACCAAAGCGCTGTCCAACGAGCCTTATTAACCACAACCATAGAAGTAGCGGCCTGACTAACACTCTCCAAGTTCAAGAAAGTATGACTCTTACACTATAAAAGCACCTTGTATAATGCCAAGCCCAGTTGTCCTCTGGCAAGTCCAGCTATGGGATGCTAGTAATTGCTTGCATCTCCTCCGTGACATACAGTAGCAAGCGTTGGTGATCCACCCATGATCATTCAACAATTCCCCTACCATTAAAATCACGATTTTCCACTCCTGATTCATGCACACGAAAACCAGGCATATTAGGGACCACGGATCCTGCCAAATATGAATGGAATTCCCCTTACCTACCAACTTTCGGAATGCCTCTCTTCAATAAATCCTTAGCTGCAAGTATGGAACGCCAAGTAATAACTAATAATTGACTATTCTAAGGCTATGCACGCATTTGCGTTGCATTTCTTACCTTGATATAATATCAATTCATATAAAATGTATGAAAAAATAGAAAATAAAAAATCTTATGTACTCTGTAAATAAGAATTAAATAAAATTAATAAAAAAGATATAAAAGGTTACTTCATCTATTTTATAAAATGTTAATTCCAAAACAAAAAAACCTATTTTTCATTCAAACAAAAAATAAGTAAAAATCTTTACTCAAAAATAAAATAAAAAATAAAAAAAATTGTTCTAGAAGACTATGCACGCATTTGCATGCATTTCATACCATGTTACTAATAAAAAAAAAAAATCCTCAAAGTGTGCATATTTTTTCGGTTTTATTTGTACACTGTATTTTTGAAATTTTTTTTACCTATTTAATAACATTCATTAAAATAAAACTGAATTTTATGTTAAAAATGATTAGAAATTTTTGTTTGTTGTAGCTAAGGATTTGTAACTGCCATTTGTAGATAAAAGGAAAAATTTGAGCACAATATGTAGTGAGAATAAAAGTCTACTCGTTATTCTTATACGTGAAACAAGGTATTGGATCAGTTTGTTTATGTTTGATTTCGATTTCATCTACAAGCCCGGCCAAATCCGTCCGTTTAACCACCTCTATGTATGATTCGGGATTAATTGAATTGACTCAATTTATAACTTTTACCATTTCGAGTATTATATAATTTGTACGAATGTGTTGTCACCATTAGTAAAAATACATTGTTGCAACTTTGAGCTATGGACCAAATACAAGTAAAAAGAAAGAGTACATTACGAGCAAGTGATGTAGGTGGCATAAGGTGACATTAAGTTGTATAGTTTACAAAACTGATACACTACCAACAAAAAAATATATTCTCTGTCTTCTCTCTTCCCTTGAGTGGGTCATGGCAGGAGGGAAGCGAGGACGTTCGAAGAAACAAACCGTGAAACAATCTCAGAAACAATCAAATGATTAAGCGTTCGATCCTCGGCACTAAGTAGAAGCATTCAAAGACTGGTTGTAACAGGGGCCCAACTGATGTTAATGGCGGAAGAAGAAGGTACATTTCGATTTGACGATTTCATCGACTGATCGCTGCCATGCTTACTCCTCGAACTTCTCTTAAGCAAGTGAGCAGCAATCTTCAGCTGAAGCACCATTTCTCTGGAATGGCTAACAACGATGGCAATGAAAATAATCTCTCTCTTTTT
>SNQN01004852.1:14449-48609 GCA_008642245.1 Bassia scoparia | reverse complement strand
ATTCAACATTTGATCTCCCATGCTATTTCGCAATTTGTCTTTCACCCTATCATGAGTTTCACAGAGTCTCGACTCAACAAATTTCATTGAAAGCTCACTAAGAGTTGTCAAATTCCAAGACCTTTCATCTCCTCTAACAGCTACAATGTAATTCTCAAGTGTATGATCAAAGAAGATCAATTTTGGACTTTGAAATTCATTTGGATAGAATTTTGCAAGCTTAATCAATTTTTTTCCCTATCAAACTTAGAAAACCGATCAACAGGACTYAAACAAGACATACACACAATTAATTCTCTACTTATTTCATGAAACCTATTTTCAAGTTCTTGTAATTGAAGATCAATGACACCATAAAAAATTTCCAAGCAAAAATGATGTAGATTGGATACAAAAGACTTGTTACCTCTAAACGACCTCCTCCAAGGATTAACATACTCATCCTCCATATTTGGAACCGGAATGTCATAGTTAGCCACAAATGAAAGAGCCTTTTGTAGATATGAATCCCATCCTTCATCYCTCATTTTCTGCAAATTTGTCTTGGTTATATCAACCATGGCCATTGCATTCACAATATCTTGATCATGTTTTTGTAAGGCCACATTCAAGTTATGTGTTATCCCAAAGATACTACCCATTAAGTGTGCCACAAACACAAAATCAAAAGACATCATGTGAGTAGCGATTGTACGTGCATTGTTAGAATCTACTGCATTAGAGSCTAGCTTCTGCAATGTCATCTAGAGAACCAAGGATTGCTTTGAATAAAGCAAGTACATTTGAGATGGTCTTAAAGTGAGATCCCCAACGAGTATCACAAGGTCTAMCTAAACCAAGTTCTTGATTTTGACCCGTTCCCGTTTCAAGTTCACCTAGAGACAATGCAACCACAACCACTTGAGCTTGCTTTTCACGAAGAAATTCTTWCCTTTTTGGTGAACCGCCCACAAAATTCAAGAGATCGAGAGAGAGAGAGAGGACATCAACATAGACCAAGCTATAGAATCTTTTTAGCAAGTGCAATTTGGTTATAGTTGAGTTGGTGAGAAGCAGTGGAGCAAATGCCAAGCTTCTTGCATTCATTGTCTCCTATTACGAGTCCTAAGACCATTAATGGGACGGTGCATTTCTTGCACCAATAGAAACATGACTCGTACTTGAGAGAAGACAAAGATGCTCCATTAATGCAGGATTCAATAGGTAGTTTTCAGAGTCAAAGGAGGTGTGGTTTGCCAAATGGCAGCAACACAAGTAAGTGCTCACGGATACTTCAACCTCTTATTAACATATCTAAACAATGAGCTAGTTGTTCCTTATCAGAGAACATGAGCAGACTCATCAGCCTAGGAGCCTATGGAGAGATAAGAACCAACGCATGCAATAGTTCAATTATTGCTTGGTGGTTCCTTTGCCATGCTTTATGATAATCTTTTTGGATTTGGGGACAAGTAAGTGGCAATTTGCAGGAGCTTTTGTCAAGACGAACTTCTTGTTATTCAGGATTGTTTTTTGCTAAGAAGTGTCAATAGGGGAAATAATGACCTCTTCTCAAGAAGTTTTTTCTTCGTCATGACCACGGAAAGGTAAGCCCTCGTCGAGTAAAGGTAGCAATGATTGATTTAATTGAAGCTTCAGGAGCTTTCTTTTATGCATTTGGTGCTTCACGTGATTGTTTTTGACAAACTTATAATGCTTACTCTTGTTTCCTTAAAAAAATTGCTAGGGACACGCATATATAGCAGGTCCGTGTGTAGACCACACATGGTTTCTTTCACTCCAATTTATTCATGATTTAAAACGACCGTCTGAACAAAAACTATCACTCCAATAGCATTTATCTGTGAAAGATAACTGGAACAAATGCGACGTCATTTTTTCCACCTAGTACTCCAGCCAAGTAAAAATCATCAACATGTTTCACACAAATCTACATTTTTTTCCATTAGAGAATGAGGGTTTGAGGAAACATAAATGTCTAGGGTGTGAAAGGCTTTCTGTAGAATAGTAGGTTCTCACTAAAAGTCTAGATCATCTTATATGAAATTCACTCATGCTTCTCCTTTTCGCGGTCCTTGTGGAAGATTAAGCAATTTCATCTTCACCTTAATCTTACACCAACATTGGGGATATAGGAGGAGAATGGGTGGACTTTGTCTCATTTTTGAGGGGATATGGAGAAACGGGGACAGTTTTGAGGGAGATTCGGATTTGAATTGTGAGATGGAGGAAATGAATGTTGTTCACGTTTCTTGGAGGTGGGAGACACAATTGGGACTACTTTGAGGTGGAGAATCACATTTATCATTTAGTTGTTGGTTGTGGAGTGAGATTTGACGTAGGAATTCTTCTAGCAAATGAGCTTGGCAATGTTGATGCATTTTGTTTGGAGTACGCTGTGTCGCTTCATTCAGAAATTCAGAAAAAACAACTAATCAAGCACAACAGCTACTATTTGGGAAGGTATAACTAGTACTTTTCATAAATTATGGCAAAAAGCAGATATCAAATCTATATTAAAACAATCAAATTATCTCACTTATATAAACAATTTTCAATCAAAAATCAAATTAATAAATTAGATTTACAAATTCACGAAGTTTAAGAAAAAATGAAAACAGGAAAAACTTGAAAACAATACAAATTTTAAAAAAAATCAGAAATTAAATACCATCAAATTACTCAATAAATCAGGAAAGACCAACAGAAAAACAGATACATCTACTGAAAAAATAGAAAATTAATCAGAATTTCAGAAAAATTCAGAACAATTACAACAATGAACAAACTACAAGATAATTAAGATATAAATCAATCAATAAATGAAGAAGAATGTAATGATATAAATATTATGAAATATGAAATGTAAAAAAACTCCTTTGATTCTTGGGAATGAGAAGAAAAATAGACAATGGTGAGAGGAGCGGACAGAGCAGACAGTGCGCATGGGCCAGGGTGCAAGCCAGCGCAGCAGAAGGAGAGGAGTGAGAGACGACGAGGCCCAGTTGAGTTTGGCGCAACCTAGAGAGTGAATGAGGCAGGTCAGTAGTGCTGCGCAGAGAGGAGATCGGAGAGGAGGAGCAAGCGGAGGGTGAGATGTCGGAGGAGCAGGCCGGAGGTGAGATGTGGAGGAAGAGAGTGAAGGTTGAGTTATGGTTGGGATTTGAGATGAAATTGAAATGGAAGTGTAATGGGAATGAGGGAAAAGAGGGAATCTGAAGGTAATTCGTAATGGTAAAAGCTGGTGAAAAAACAAGAAAAAGTTGGGATGGATTCGAGACACGACGCCCCGAGGCTTGTTGAGAAACTGCAAAGTACGACTTTGGAGCCACTGATCTAGTGAAGCAACAATGTGTATGTTTTGGTGGCTCACTTTGTTTTATACTGTGTACAAGGAGTTTTTATATTAAAAAAAAGCCCAAATTTTTGGGTCGACTGGTGGTCATCGTGACACCATGGTCGTTGGTAATAAGTCATGCATAAGTAGGAAATAGATACAACTATAAAAAGAAGTCGCACAACGTCAATAGAATTATACAGGAGCAGCAGCAGGTCAGGATCTGGACAGACAGAGCACAGTAGCTCGAGTACGGACAGCAACATCAGCCTCGAGCGGCGACGCAGCGAAGACCACATCGGGCTCTGGAGAAGCGTGCTCACATTAATGGTCCTATTAACATACTGAGATATCAATCACCTCATAACTATCAATAAAACAAGCTAAAGTTACAACGTAACATATGCAAAATCAATTAAGCTGCTAAACTAGATTTACTAGATTTCAAGGTGTAATAGTATAGAGTCTAAAC
Organism: Bassia scoparia; assembly: GCA_008642245.1. NCBI lineage: Eukaryota > Viridiplantae > Streptophyta > Magnoliopsida > Caryophyllales > Amaranthaceae > Bassia > Bassia scoparia. The sequence goes on along the minus strand of SNQN01004852.1, from coordinate 44,800 downwards.
CTAAGAATGGACAGAGCCCAAGATACAACATGGATACAAAGCAAGTTGACGTGTTGTAGCAGGACATAGCAGGGAGCTACAACACCAACAAGCAAGCTGCACACCAGCAGCACAAACACAGGGAGGTTTATAAAAATCRGTTTAATCGCTAATTAAATATGATTTCAGGCTTTTCAACTAAGAAAAATATTAACCAAAGTACATAGGGCTTAAGAGTACATGAAGGACTTTATGCATTTAAATTTACAACATAAACTCTTGACAGWTTAATGTAGAAGAACGTAATAACAAGAAATTAAGTTGGGCATCTAAAATAAAAAAATTAACCTCAATGGCTAGTAGGATAGCTTTAATTTACCTGTTATAAAGCACTTGACATAGCTAGGATGGCACCTCTTATCTCTCGTCATCATGAGGTTGGGTTATTTTGTATGCGTCACCTACAAACTAACGAATGTTAGATCCCACCATCAAGAAAGAACCCAATTTCTACCTTGAATGTAGTTTGAGAAACAACCTGACTTCCCATAGCCTCAAAGCTCATATTATATAGATGTCAATGGCWTCACTTTGGTATACCTCTRTTTTGGGCAGCACATCGAGGGAAATTTCTTATCAAACTATCAAAGGCATTCTAATTAATTTGAAAAGGAAATATAATTAACATTTYAGGCAAGAGATATTATTACTAACCTATGTAAGGGGGAGGAATTGTACATGTAACAACTATATTATACTATCACAAGAGCTTGATGAATAGAAAGTTACATTGATTCAATTTGTTAACCCTTTGATACAGTCCCAGAGGTGAACCTGTATAATCAAGAAGTAAAAAATCGTTAGTTAATAATTAACTTTTCAATAGTGAATTATGCTTGTATAAAGTTATATGCAGCTATGTAACATTAACATCTTGTTCTTATATGTGTCTTCCAATAATTTCTTTAAATAATCGTAGCTTCAGTTGAATACCCATTTCATGTTATTCATGCTCGGGTCTGGACATTGCCTTCCTTGTCAAGAAATGAAGTTTAATATTTCTATCTGTGACTGCCAAGTTGTTTTTGTTTTTTCCCCTGTGGATATATGTGTGCTTGCTCAGCATCCATAAACTACCGTTTCCTTGTAGTATTTAAGTCAGACTGCTGCTTTTGACCTCATTCATATTGACTTCTGGGGCCTTATAAGGTTAGGGCCATTGGAGGTGCTAGATAACTTTTTACTATCTTGATGATGTGTTAGTAAACTAATTGGGACTACTTATGGCTTGCTGATAAATCTCAAGTTTGGTTCTTGATATTGCAAATTTTTTGCACTGGGTGGACTACTCCCAATTTGGTGTTAAAATTAAGTACATTCGCTTTGGATATGGGACTGCAAATTCTCAAAGTAGCATGTACTTCCTTATTTTTTCCACAAGGTATATCATCAAAGGAGTGTGGTAGGGTTTCCTCAACAAATGGCCCGAGTTGAAGAAGGATAAAAAGAACATCAACATTTGGTTGAGGATGGCTAGGGCTCCTGTCGTTTGCATGCTAATCTTCCAAAGCGTTTTACGGGCGATTGCCTTTTGGACTGCCACACACCTAAATTATAAGCTTTCATCAGGTTTGTACAATGGAAGTCTCTTGTTGAAGTGCTTATGGAAAGGATCCTACTTTTAATTATCTAAAAAGTCTTTGGATGCTATGTTTTGCACTTAATCCAGCTAAATCAAAGGGACCCAAATTTGATCCTAAGCCAAAGAATGTATCTGTCTGGATACTCCTTTTGGCCAAAGGCTTATAAGGTATATGTATTTAGAGAGTATTCAATCTTTTAATTCCCGAGATGTTGTTTTTCATGACACGTCTTCCTTACAAAAGATACACTTTCTACTCCTCCTCCTGATGTTTCTCCTCCTTCTTTGTTTGATTTGGTACTAAAGTTCTGTTCTCTCTACTATATACACCAACTCCCTTCCTCCTCCTTCCACCCTATCTCTGTTATCTCCTATCTTCAAACATTTTGGGCTTCTTCTTTTCCCCTTCTTCAAATCTCCTCTCTTTACTCCTTCTCTCATTCTACTCCTCCTATTCGTTCCTGATTCCCTCGATCATTCCTCTCTCCTTCTCATGATTCTATTTCTTTTCTTAAAATTTTGCTGACTTCCATGCCTCATGTGTTAACATCTTCTCGCGTTCCTCGTGATTTCTTCTATGACCTCTAAGTACCTGCCAAACGTACAAGATTACAAACAACTTACCTTCTCACAAAACTCAAGAATCTTCTCCTTCTTCTTCCTTTTCTGCTTGTTCTTGTCTCTTGAACCCAAATCTACTCTCAGGCTGTTAAACATGCTGGTTTGGACTGATTGCTATGCAACAAGAGATTGATGCCCTTGAAAAAAACCAAGACTTGGCTTTCACGATTTGCCTCCGGATAAGAGGGCATTGGTGTAAATGGTGGTTAAACAAAATTAAGGCTGATGGTAGTGTTGATAGACTTTAAATATCGTTTGGTTGCTATTGGGGGGATTCAACCAAAATTGAGGAGAGGATTCTACATAAACTTCTCTCCTGTAGCTAAAGTATTGTATAATGTATAGTTGTAAATTGAGACTACTGGTGAAAGGATGGCCTTAGTATAGCTTGACGTTTATAAGTGCGTTCCTACATGGGCTCCTAGATGAGAGAGTGAGGCGTGTCGCGCACCACAAAAAGTATCCTAACTTTTCCTCTAACTACTAGTGGCAAGCAAGGTCGATCCCAAGAAGGACTAATTGGTTCAAAGTGGTCAATTGATTCTAATTTATGCTAAGCCAAGTAAACAATTTAGAGTGAATTTATTAAACTATTGCTAAACTAATCAACACAAAAGAAATAGTGCAATTAAAATCAACGATAAAAAAAACACCTAGATGTTTAACATCACCCACTAGCATACTGACACAAAGCATTCGTACCCCAATTTAATGATTAATTGTTCAAGAGAAAAGCTAACCATAAAAATTACAAAACCTCTCCTCGAGGTATTCTATTGGCTTTCCTAGTGCAATAGCCTTACTCCCGTGGAATCATACAAGAATAGAGACATGATCGTCAAAAACAAACCCTAATTTTCCCAACAATTCATTCTCACCCACTCCCGTGGAGAACTTAATGTCTTAATTGAAATAATCAAATTCGTATTACCAATTCCATTGTGATAAAAACAGAATTCCATAACATACCAATTATCCCTGAATCTAGTATTGGATAAGAACATCATTAACGAGAACAATCAACAATTAAATTGCGGGATTTTACTAATTTGCTCAAAATCAATCATGCCTAGGGTTTAGACCTAACCCTAGATAAGAAACACTACTCACACATTCTTGTTGAATAAACAAAACAATATTCAAAGAAAGCATGATTAAGCTACATAAAAGAGAATAGATGATTAGAAAAATAATACTTGAAATTGTTTGAAATTGCTAAATCAATGTTGAAAGTACCAAATTTGATTTGTGTGTTCAAAACAAGAGAAGAAAGCTTATTCATTCAAAAACTAATATTTGAAAGTATTAAAGGAATATGAATTGAAAAACTCTATGTAGAAGACCTATTAGATGCTAGGAATATGAATAGTTGTTCTACATCAAAGAAGGGGCCGCAACCAGGTGTGTGCAAGTGTTCCTATGGCCGCAACTAGGGTTGCGGAGTGGGCTGCCATGTACTCCAAAACTCATCAAAAATCAAGTGGCCGCACACCAGGTGAGGCCAAACTAGTGTTACCGACAACCAGGTTGCGGGGGAGCCTCCATGGCAATTCTTAGTTGTAGAGCTTTTTCGGCCAATATGAGGATGCCGTCTTGAATCACCCGTTCTTTGATCAACATCCGATTAGCTCTACATGCATCTCCAATAATCCTAGCAAAAGCACCTAAAACCTACAAAAACAAAGCAAAACAAACCCGAGAAGARCAATAGCAAAATATAAAGCATAATAGCTCTAAAAAGGTTGAAACTATGGGAAAAGAAAGATGAAAACACACGAATTTAGCACARAAATATGAGTATAAAATGGTGTTATCAGAAGTCTACATGAAGCCTCCTCCGGGTTATCAAAAAGCTCTTCCTGGTCAGGTTTGTAAGCTTCAAAAGTCTTTATATGGGTTGCGACAAGCTTCTCGACAAWGGAATAAGGAGTTGAAGAAATTTTAGCTTGGTATAGGTTTTGTCTAATCTCACCAAGATTACTCTATGTTTACTAGAATCCTTGATGGTCACTTCTTGGTTTTATTGGTATATGTAGATGACATCCTTATTACAGGTTCTTGTCCGATCCAAATTGATGTTGTAAAACAGCAACTTGATCAGATTTTTACCATTAAAGTTTTAGGTGAATTAAATTACTTCCTTGGAATTGAGGTTCAAAGATTTTCACATGGGGTTTTTATGTCTCAAAGGAAATATATTACTGATATATTGCAAGATGCAGGGCTCTCCGATTGTGTTCCTACAGTAGCTCCTCTTCCTGTTGGTTTAAAATTGTCTACTATGGATGGTGATCTGATTAGTGATCCTGAACTTTATAGAAGAATTGTTGGACGCTTACTTTATCTAGGGATTACTAGGCCTAATCTTGCTTATGCTACAYAACATTTGAGCCAATTCCTTCATTCTCCTCGTGTTTCACACCTAAGAGTTGCAATCCGTGTCTTGAAATATCTTAAAGGAACTGCTGACTTGGGCTTATTTTATTCTTCTTCTCCTMTACATATTATTGCTTATGCTGATGCRGATTGGAGTAGTTKTCAGTTTAGCAGTTGATCWTCAAGCTCCWATGCCATTTTTCTTGGTAATAATCTTGTGTCCTSGAAACTAAAAAACAAGCTACTGTAAGCAAGTCCTTTGCTGAGGCAGAATACAGGAGCATGTCGTATGCCTCTAGTGAGGTTGTTTGGCTTGAAGGTTTACTTGAAGATTTGCAGGTTGTTGTTCCTCTTCCTATTACCATGCATTGCGACAATAAATCTGCAGAACATATGGCTTTAAATCCAGTTTTTCATGATAAATTCAAGCGCACCTAAAAAAGGATAAGCATTATATTCGTGGGCAACTTGATGCAGGATTCATTACAACCAATCATGTGTCTAGCATCAATCAATTAKCCAACTTGCTTACTAAAGTTTTGCCCTCACCTCAGCATTTTTCGTTGTGTTCCAAGCTTGGATTGATCCCTCAATCTCAGCTTGCCGGGGGAGTATGAGATATACCATGTATATTTTATTGTTTTGTACATGTATTTGGAATTTTGCTGACTAGGATCTCTTAGCATTACTAACTCTTGTATATATTGGTTTTCCCTTATTATTTGGGATGACTGACATTTTATCATTCTAATAAAAACATAAACCCATTAAATTAGCTTTCTCTCATCTTTCCACTGTAAACTACTTCACGCCATTGTTGAACCTCCATATTTTCACACATACAAAGGTTGCTTTGCATGACATTATCGCGAAATGTTAGGAATRGATCATTGTAACATACTAACATCTAACATTAGTTGCACACCATGCCATAAACTTAAAAACTCAAAGAAGAAATAAATAGACTTATAGAGACATCAGAAGCGCTTCCCTAAATGATCAGATCAATACCCAATACTAGTGGCAACTACGCTATTAGATGTGTGTTACCTCCAAACATAAAAAACCATTGTATTTTTCCCAGGCCATTAAAAGCCAAAGTATAAACCAAATAGTGCACAATAAAGAAGAAATCCTAAACTCCTAGAGGCAAGATTAATAAACAACAGTTTCGGGGTGAAACAAGTAATCGTAGTGGATCTGCTTGAATGAGGAAGACTTGATTGGCACCTTGTTGCTTTCCTTGATCAGCTTGTAAAATAGAAACAAAATATTATACCCTCGGAAGGTTTTCCCGAGTAAAACTTCTCTGAAAGCTTATAGTCTCGATAATTATCAGGATAGGATTAAATATTTCAGTAATTTATGTGAGTGTTTCAAGTTTAGATACCTATCTTGTCTGTAGAGCTCGTATTGATAGGCTGGCGGTGACCTGCTGCATGTGACGTAAATGGGCTTTGTGCCTCAATTAGCCTTGCATTGGGCTAGACTGGCCAGTTGGTTAATTGGTCGAGATTAATTGGTTTTGGGCCTTAGTTAATGGTTACAATACCCATACACAACCTTATAGATATTTTTCAAATTGGGAATTGAAAAAAACTCCCAAATAAAATCTATTGATGAAGAACAATGGAAAAAATACAAGCTTTACTAATTCACTACAAAAAAAAGAGCAAACAGCAACGGAAAAATCCGTCACTAATTAGAAACGGATTAAATCCGTTACAAAAAATGTTTCGCGCTGATTCAAGTTAGTCACGGATTTAGAAAATTCGTCACTAATTATCAGTGACGGATTGAATTCCGTCTTTAAATCCGTCACTGATATCAGTGATGGATTTTAAATCCGTCACTGATTTAGGAACAGAATTGCAAATCCTCACTAATAATCAGTGACGGATTTGCAATCCGTTCCTAAAATCAATGACGGATTCTAAAATCCGTTTCTAATTTTACTTGAGCAAAAAACTTAAATTGTACATATTATTTTCACGCATCCAGACACCTCCTCCACTCCCATTCACACTCCTTTACTCTTTCAGTCCTTCTTCTCTTGAGGATCGAACCCGTTACCTTAAAGTCACAAAGAGGCGCACCAACAACTACTCCAAACACAACTTTATACATCTCGGTAATTATTAATAATATGATAAGAAATATTAGAGACGGATTCAAAAATCCATCACAAATTAGCAACGGATTCAAAAATCCGTCTCTAAATTTTAGAAACAGATGTTTTAAATCCCTCTCTAACTAATAGTGGCATTTGTAATCCGTCACTACTTTAGTGACGGATTTAATAGCAAAGGTGTGGAATGCAAATACTTAGTGATGGATATAAAATCCGTCACTGAATATAGCAACGGATTTAAAATTCGTCACAGCGGATTTAAAAAATCCATCACTATTAGTGGACAGATTTATAAATCCTCACTAATTTAGTGACGGAAAAATAGCCAAAGGTGTGGAGTGCAATACTTTAAGTGACGAATTTAAAATCTGTCACTAATTTAGCAACCGATTTAAACATCTGTTCACTAATTTATGACAGACTTAAAATCCGTCCACTAATTAGTGACGGTAATGAAAAATCCGTCACTAAAATTAGATACGGATTTTAAATCCGTCACTAATTAGGAACGGATATAATATCCTCACTGAAATCCGTCGCTATTCACTTGTTTTTTTTTTTAGTGATTAAGAGACATAATAGCTCTACCCCAGAAGGTCAATACCAATGCTAGCAAGTGGTAGATAAGCATATAGTTATATTTCAACAAGAGTATTTTTCGTAAGGTTATGCCTTGAATCCACATTGGAAGATTGATGGAGTCTATGGCTACCCCAGAAGATCAATACCCAAGGCTTGTTTATTTTCACTTTATAAAAGGAGTCTTTGGCTTTAGGTTTGAATTACCAAAAATTTGTTGGGCGTAAGGTTTTTGTGTTGGGAAAGATCACAAATAATCTTTACAATGGAAATAATATTCGTTTTCCTTACGCATATAAACAAAAATAGGATCACACCTTATAATATATAAAGTAACCCACAATGAAACATATATTCGATGGTATACTCTCACATTTAATATGCTTCTATATTTCTTCTTGTGATTTATTCACAATTTTTCTCTCTATCTTAACAATCAATTTGCTTACATATATATAATCAACCTATTTCTATTAAACCAATGATGCATATTAACATGAATATAATTTGTCACTCCTTTATTTCTCCCCTTTTATTTTTTTTTATTATTCTTAGTCTTTAATTTCTGTACTCTATTTATCTTCTTCAAATCAGGGAGAAAATGAATAACAATCAACAAAGCTCCCCGCGCTTTCGAGTTTCGACTTATTTGGTGATTTTTGATGACCTGCTTTCATCTCACAAACATCAAGCTTTTGTGTGGTTAATATCTTTGTCATCATATCCGATCCATTTTGGTCTGTATGAATCTTTTCTAGTTTCATTAGCTTTGCTTCAAGACTTTTGCGTATCCAATGGTACCTTACATCTATATGTTTTGAACAAGCATGATAGGTAGAATTTTTAGCCAGATGAATAGCACTRTGACTATCACAATAGAGTATATACTTATCTTGTTTAATACCCAACTCTTATCGGATATTCTTCATCCACAAGAGCTCTTTGCAAGCTTCTATTACAACTATATACTCAGATTCTGTCGTTAATAGAGCAACACATTTTTTTAACCTTGAATGTCATGATATCTCTCCCCTTGCAAAAGTCATCATATAACCATATAYGAATTTCGCGAATCAACGTCATTTGCCATATCTGCATCTGTGTAGTATAAAACAGGATCTCCTGACCCAAAACGTAAGGACATATTTGATGTGCCTCTTAGATACCTTAGATCCATTTTACTGCTTCCCAGTGTGCTTTTCCTGGATTAGAGAGGAACCTACTAACAACACCGACTGAATAGGCAATATCCAGCCTTGTACAAACCATAGCTACATCAGACTACCAACTGCAGATGAATAAGGGACTTTAATTTATTCATTTCTTCTATTTCAGTCTGACTTGTAGGACATAGTTGAGAATTTAAGTTAAAATGACCTGCAAGTGGAGAACTCACTGGTTTAGCATTATGCATGTTAAACCTCTCAAGCAGCTTCTCAATGTATTTTTMTTGTGATAAACATAATTTCTTGTTTTCCTGTCACGAGAGATTTTCATGCCAAAAATCTGTTTTGYTGGTCCTAAGTCTTTCATGGCAAAGTATTTACTCATCGCCTTCTTCAAATTTGCAATTTTTTTGGTATCACAACTAGTAATTAGCATATCATCAACATAGAGCGAGGAGTAGAATAATAAAATCACCCTCTGAAAAATTCTTTATGAACACACAATGATCAGACGTCATCTTGTGATAYTGATGGTCCTTCATAAAGGATTCAAACTTTCTGTACCAATGTTGCGGAGCTTGCTTTAAGCCATACAAAGTCTTATTCAACCGACATACCATGTGCTCTTTTCTTGCAACCTGGAATCCCTTAGGTTGTTCCATATATATTTCTTCTTCCAACTCACCATGTAGGAAGGTTGTTTTCACAACTAATTGTTCAATTTCTAAATTCATGTAGGCCACCATACCTAAATAACACGTATTGACGACATTTTCACAACTGGTKAGTATATTTCTTCGAATTTAATACCTTTCTTTTGACTGAACCCCTTCACAACCAACCTCGCTTTATATCTTAGTTGTGGATTATATTCTTGAGTCTTCAATCTATACACCCACTATTCTTGAGTGCACACCAACCTTATGGTAATTGTACCAAATCAAATGTGTGATTTTCGTGAAAGGATTTTAACTCATCTTGCATGGCTTCCATCCACTCGTTCTGGTGTTTATCTTTAAAGCTTCTTCATAAGACTTTGGTTCTCCCCCTTCAGTAAGTAAATGATAGTCACCACCAGCAAACCCTACTGGAGGTCGTCTAATTCGGGTAGACCTTCTTAATTCTGCTTCATGTGATGGTTGATCTTCTTGTTGTGGAATYTGTTCCACATTTTCTTCATCATCAAGAGGTTGATCWTCTTGATGTAGATCTTCATTATTAGGATTATCACCTACATTTGTAGATGAAATTAGATTCATAATTATAGGAATTTCTTCTTGGGAAGTTGTGGATTTTCCCAATTTCGTTATGTCTTCAATGGTTTGATTTTCAAAGAAAATAACATCTCTGCTTCTAATAATCTTTCTTTCAACAGGACTCCATAACCTATAACCGAACTCATCTTTTGGATTGCTAAGAAAAACACATTGTTTTGTCTTGATAACAAGCTTCGATCTCTCATCCCTCGGGATATGAACAAAGGCCCTACATCCAAACACCTTCAAACTCTCATAATTTACTTTTCTTCCAGACYATATCATTTCTRAAACTTCACCATTAAGTGGGACTAAAGGAGAAAAATTAATTAGATGAACTAATGCAGTCTTTATTGCCTCCCTCCAAAATGATTTGGGCAATTTTGTGTGAGACAACATCGAACGAACTTTCTCATTAATCATCTGGTTCATTCTTTCAGCGAGACCATTTTGTTGAGGTGTCTTTGGGATAGTTTTCTTGAGCTTTATCCCATAACCCTTGCAATATTGTTCAAATAGACCTCTATACTCTCCACCGTTATCAGATCTCATACATTTTAGTTTTCTACCAGTTTTCTATCAGCTTTTGCATGAAACTCCCTKAATGCATCAAGGACTTAGTGTTTACTATTCAGAGTAAAGACCCACACTTTCTTGGAATGGTCATCAATAGATGTGACAAAATATGATGCASTGCCCAGAGATTTTTCCGTCATCGAACAAACGTTTGTATGAATCAAATCTAGAACTTGCTTTCTTTTAGATGGTGAAATCCTTTGAAATGAAACTTTGTGTTGTTTACCAGCCAAACAATCAACACAGGATTCCAAATGAACATCCTTCAATTGAAGAATCTGCTTTYGAGTGAGGATCTAGAATCCCTTCTCACTTAWATGTACTACTCATTTGTGCCACATCTCGGTAGAACATTCTTCAGCTACATTAAATTGTGAGCTGAGCTTTCCATTTGTGACATAAAGGGTTTGTTGCTTTATCCCATGAGCATTGAACCTCTAGTTAATTTTCACTTTCCATTAGAAAAGTGTTTTGTATACCCTTCATCATCAAGTTTGCCGACGGATATCAAATTCAACAGAATATCTGGAACATGCCCGACATCATGTAGTGTTAACTTGTACCCTGTATTGGTTTCCAAGCATACATCTCCAATACCGAAAATTTTGGAGGATCCATTATTACCCATTCTTACATATCCTAAATCATCGCTCACATATGATGTGAAATAATCTCTATTTGCAGTTAGATGATATGAAGCACCTGTATCAATCACCCAACTATAATCTTCATKTGTATGGTTATAACAAGAGTCATCACCTACAAAATAAACATTGTCACCAAGTATTGTAGTCGTTACATTTTTCTTGTCTTCATTATCACTACTCTTGTCATTCTTTGATCTCATGTCCCATTTCCATATTCTACATTCACTTTGCTTATGTCCAGGCTTATGACAATATAAGTAAGTGAACCTTTTCTAGATTTCGATCWGCCTCTCGATTTATCCTGACATTGGGAGCCTTGGCCTCTATATATTGGTCTCCCTCGATTTTCAACAATGTGAGCTTTCGTTCTATTATTCGTAGAGGAAAATTCCTTCCTCCTAKCTTCTTTATTAAATAAGCTATCTTTCACCATGTCAAGGGTGAGTTTACCATTCGGAGTTGAGTTGCTCAATGGGATAACAAGAGTTTCCTAGCTATCGGGTAATGAGATGAGGAGTAATAARGCTTGGACTTCATCTTCGATTATCATGCTAACATTTGTTAGCTAATTAACAATACCTTTAAATTCATTCATATGTTTAGCCATATTTTCACCTTCTTTTTAAAGAAAACGAACCAACCTTCTCACTAACGTAGCTTTATTTAAAGTTGTCTTTTTCTCGTACATTGACTCCAGCTTTTTCCAAAGACTATAGGCATTGGTATCATTTGCAATATGTTAAAATATGCTTTGGTCAATAGGTCAATATGTTGCTGAATCAACCCAACTGTGGGCCTTCCGATTCTCCAATTTCCATGCATCTTCGGTTTTATTTTCCGGTTTTTTTTTTTTTTTGTTTGATGGGCTTATACAAATCCTTGCAATAAAGGATATCTTCCATTCGAGATTTCCACATGAAATAGTTGGATGATGTCAATTTAATCATACCCGATAGACTTACCATCGAATCTTCCATCTTATTTATACGTGTAAGTATTTATATAAGTATGTATGTATGTATGTATGTATGTATGTATGTATGTATGTATGTATGTATGTATGTATGTATATGTATGTAATGTATGTATGTATGTATGTATGTATGTATGATGTATGTATGTAATGTATGTTATGTATGTATTATGTTATGTATGTATGTAGTATGTATGTATGTATGTATGTATGTATGTTGGTATGTATAGTATGTAGTATTTGTATGTATGTATGTATATGTATGTATGTATGTATTTATGTATGGTATGTAGGTATGTATGTATGTATATGTATGTATGTATGTATGTATGTATGTATGTATGTATGTATGATTATCCCGGCTTTGATACCATACTATTGGGATGATCACAAATAATCTTGCCAACGGGAAATATTTTCGTTTTACTTACGTGTATATGTATCCTAGATATAATAAAATAACTACAATGTAACATAATTCCTTCGTATCATATTCTCGCAACACTCATATTAACGAGTGTTACATTCCTAAATTTCACTAATCATATTTAATTGTAAAATAGGAGAATAAATAAAGTGATTAGTTCTCACATCAAACCCACAAACACCACACATCACAACACACACAACCAAGACAACCACCAATCATCAAACCACCAGGCCACCACCGTCAACGTCCCGGCGACGACACACTACCCATCTCTTTCTCAACTGAATCACCCATTTATTGATCTCAATCGTCGTCTATCAATCACAGCGACTCATCATCGCCGATTGAACGCACTCCAATCGATTGATAGAACGCCACTTCAATCGAACTCGATCAAACCACACCCAGCAATCGATCATTGTAGTACACCTGTACTCATTATCGAACTCAGTCGCTCGCAACACTCAATCGATCGAACTCAAGCGCTCGCAACACTCACTCGATTGAATTTTCCTATCAAAACTTACTAAAATAGAAAACAAGTATAAGTGTGTGAAGAATTATGTTACGGCATTTATAGAAAGTTGCGAGAATTGCGATAGCGGAGGGAGTATATCGATGGTATACTCTCAAATCTAATATGCTTGTTATTTCTTCTTGTGATTTGATTCACAAAATTTTCCTCTATCTTAACAATCAATTTGCTTACTTATATATATCATCCTATTGCTAAATTAACATGATATAATTTGCCACTCCTTCTATTTCTCCCATTTTATTTCTTTTTCCTATTTCTTAATCTTTAATTTATTTATTTACTATTTTAGTCTTCTCCAAATAAGGAGAAAATGAAATAACAATCAACATTTGTTGTTCTTACTTTGGGCCTTTTCTTTTTTCTATTTGGAGGTCTTTAAAACTCCTAATTCTGTAACCTAACAAATGTTGTATTCTGAGTTCCTTAAGTTAAATAATTTCCACCCCTCTTACTCGTGACATAGTTGACACATTGTCGTCAAACACGAATGAATCTGTGTGTTTTATCTTCACTCTATCTTTCGTGCATAGTTATAACAAATTGGTATCAGAGCCGAATTGTTTCTAGTGAGAAAGATAATTCGATTTGATGAACTGAAACAATGTGTTCTATAAATATACATTCATTATATTTTATTTATTATTAAGATAAGATATTTTTTAGGTTAAATGTTTTATTAATATTTATTTGACAGTTTTAGAGAATGCAGATAGTTTAAGTGGTTAAGCTTCCCTCGCCGATCTTAAGAGATATTGGGATCGATTCTCATCCCACACATTGTTGTTCTTTTAACACACAAAAAAATTTTGACAATTAGTTCTTCTCTGTTTTTTATTAGATGCCCCATTGTCTAATTTTGCAAATCTAGGAAATTGTTGGTGTATGACGGTATTTTAATATGTAGTGGGGTCCAAAAAGAGAGAAAAGGGGTTAACGTAAGTGTATTGATGAATATTAATGAGTAAGTGAGAAACGTATGTAGTCGGTAGTCCCCATAAAATGAATGATTGAAAAGAAATTAATGATATTTTAAGTGTGGTCCCAATCCAAAAGGAAAAAAAAATGGTGTACTTTTGAGAAATTTCCTAAATAGACAATGGTGCCCTAATAAAAACGAAGGAAGAGATAAGATACTTCCCCGTATCAAATTAAACGTACAACAAATTTCACACATTTTGTGGTTGAGATTTCAACATATATAGCAAATTATCAAAATAATTTTACACACAATAAAGTTATAATCTCATTCTTTATATGTTAAAATTATTTTGAATATTTGTTTGTTTACATAGTTAAATCTCAATCTCGAAATGTGTGAATTTGGTTTGTTACATTAATTTGATACGGGAAAGTACATTTTTACCTTTAAAATTTTTTTAGTTAATTCTTTGGGGCAAAAAGGTCCACAAAAGTGTTTTTTTAATTTGTTTTTCTATTCGAAATTATCAATTTATGGTATTTTGTAAAATTGATTCATCGAAAAGATTTGTATGTGATTAAAAAGTTTTTGTTTTATCGAATACAAAGGCTATGAATATATGAATGTCATCCTCAAGACTACAATTACAACATTCTTTAGACCATCCATCCATGTAGGTTGTATATTTAACATATGAGCGAAGATGCCCACAGGGCACAGTGTCAGACTTATTCAAGTATCGTATTTTGATGAAGGAATTTTTTTTTATTTAATTTTTATTTGATATAATCGATTTCTTTTGTAGATGTCATAATGACTTTTATTAATGAATTGATTTTTTCTCTCAAGGTCCTCAAGTCACATAACAAATTATCGACATTTAGATGTTGCTTTTAATATAAAGATATTGACACGAACGGGAAACAAATCTTCTCTGAAAAAGTGCAAAAAAAAGAATACAAATCTAAAAGAGGCTGGAAATCTAGAATACATCATACGAATTACTATGCATAACAAATACTGCTTCTATATAACCATACAAACCATAATTAATAACTCCGTAATCAAGAGCCAGCTTCGGAAGATCATGTGAAAATAACACATAATTAGAACTTAAGTTATTACAAACCATACAGTTCTCAAGCATCTACTGTATTATGTAGGCTATTAACAGTAAGCAACTAATACATTATGTAGGCTTGTAGCACCAGGCAGCTACCCGAAACCAAAACATATACTGGGAGAGTATGAACATTWATTCTACCATTAGTGTGTTAGGAGAATATTATACAAGTTCATTCATATTTGATACATTATGCTAAGTATAAGGGTTATTCTGAGCCTTGTGCAGAGAAATCGAAGTTGACTTCCKCACAGCTATGTTGTTATCTGCACTCCAAATTTCTCAAAATAGCTGATACAGCAACAGAAAGCGGAACACAGAAGAAAAGCGGAGTGTGAAAACCACCTCACAGGAGAAATAATCTTTACTAAGAGACTCCCAACTTCTGAACAAATCAAAAGTTCCTATTCAAGCAGCCTTTTGACACACCACGAAGCTGCCAGGGTTGATAGTTATGCTCTTTGTGCAATTGTCAGTTTTATAAATACCAACAAGTCGGTCAGCCAACTCAAACATGTTGTTTCTTAAACTGCAAGGCATAGGAGAGACAATGAAGATAATCGTAAGATCAGGAAAAAAAAAAAAAACACATGTCCTCCGTAGAATATAAATTAAAAGAGATATATACATACAAAAAATTATATAAGTACCTTATAATTACAAACTGTGCATTTTTCGTCCGGTCCTTCACATAATGTCCCACAATGGAGACATTTTTGAAATCTGTTAAAATAATAACAGCATAACAGACATAAGTTAATCAGGAAACCACAAACAAGGATTAGTATGTCACAAATTCCCAAATGAGTCTAAAATGTACCAAGTGCAGCATCGATTTCATCCATCACATAGAGAGGGGTTGGTTTGTAGTGATGCAGAGCAAAGATAAGTGCTAAAGAGCTTAGAGTCTGGCACAAAAATGACTATGTCAGTACAAGTTGAGATCCACACCTAGGAAATTAAGATACTTCGTAGTAGTAGTAGTAGTTAGAATAAAACTTTAAAACCTGATGATATTACCTTTTCACCACCTGATAAGTTTGCAATATTTTTCCAGCTCTTTTTCGGTGGTCTTACACTGAATACTACCCCTTCAGAGAAAGGATCCAAAGAATCTACTAACTCTAGCTCAGCATCTCCACCAAGTGTAATCATCTGCATTAATCACACAATAATCAGTATATTAGGACCAATATATGAAGTGCTAATTACAGTCAACAAATAAAAACTCAAGAGCTTAATACAAACTCAACTAATAATGCCAATCACCAAACAATTTGGTCAACGTTTCATCTAGTTGGTGCAGTGATGAAAAAATATGAATAGTAATCACACTAATGACTAATGATATCGAATTATATGCATGTGCCAATGTGCCACAAAGTCTGTTCAATGTTTCATCTACTTGATGCAGTACTACCATAATCAATCAATCAATCAATCAATCATAGCCTTAATCCCATATGTGGGGTCGGCTAACATGAACCAAATGTGATTATTCCGGGAGGTCATCCACATAAATTTTCCTCCTCCACTCCCTCCGATCGAGAGCCTCACTCTCTTGCAAATCCAACTGCTTCAGATCTTTTCTAACTCCTTCCCACCAAGTCATTTTTGGTCTCCCTCTACCTCGTTTAAAATCCCCTTGATCCCACTCTTCCACTCTTCGCACCGGTGCCCCCTGAGGTCTCCGTCTTACATGCCCAAACCAACGCAAGCGGTTTTCCCTTAACTTGCTTGCAATATCTGCAACACCAACTTTCTGGCGGATAACTTCATTTCTTATTCGATCTCGTAGAGTGTTCCCGCACATCCATCTKAACATCCGCATCTCGGTGACCCCAACCTTTTGAAAATGCTCTTTCTTGGAGGCCCAACATTCCGTACCATAAAGCAAAACTGGTCTTATAACAGTCYTGTAAAATTTTCCCTTCAGCTTTAAAGGGATGCTTCGATCGCAGTACTACCATAATGAATAAGAATATCGCATACTTCCTCCATTCTTTATTAATCGCATGGACTCGCATCTAATAGGTAATGCACAAGAAATAGTGATGAGCTAAACTCCGCCCGCATTTCTCAAAAATCGTCTACATTTTTWTAATTTACCAAAATACCCTCCCCTAATATTCCAACTTCCCTCACTTCTTTCTCTCTCCAACCTCACAACTAACCAACAACCACCTGCAGCCGTGCCTCCACCACCAGCAGCCTCAACAGCCTGCCACGCCTCTACAGCCAACCACCCCCACCACCAGCAGCCTGCCATGCCTACAGCCAACCATGCCTCCGCCACCACCAGCCTCTAAACTTACCCGTGAATTTCCTAGCTGCGCCTCCACCCAAACCCCTCCACTTCCCGGAGCCATTCTTCTCCTCTCCTCTCTCTCAACTGCGAATTTCTTTTATTTATTATTTTCGTTACATGGTCGGTTCGGCCTTGAAAACCAAATATCCCATGGAGGGTTTGGTCCACAAGGCCGAACCCCTCCATGAGAGGTTTTGTTTTTCAAGGCTGTGCCTTCCTTTTTGTTGTTATTGTTTGGTGGTTGTCGGTTTTGGACTTTTGGTTAGGCTTTTGGTGGAGTGTTTAGGGCATGTTGGTCCTTTTTACATAAAAAAGTGGGCATTTTTTGGTTATTACGGGCGAGGTTTAACAATTCCAAAGAATGGAGATGAGACTTGAGAGAGAAAGAGAGGGTAAAAATGGGATCCATATTGAAGGAGACTCTCGAGAGAGGTAAAGAGAATATAGTCAATATACTACTTCATTTCAATTTAATGGCAACATTTGCAAAATAGGGAAATTTTCAATTAATGGCAACAAGTATTTTTTCCATTTTATGCAATTTTCTCTAAAGAATTACCATTTGACCCTTACAAAATAAACGTAAAACATTATTAAAATATCCCTTAACCAACATTATTCCTAACCAAACTTATTTAAAAATCTAAACCACCTAGCAACACCTCCATCGATCACCCACGAGGCCAAGATCGCCTAATTACACCACCTCTATCAATCACCTAAGAGGCCAAGACCACCTAATTACACCGCCTTTGATCAACCAACACCACCCACTAGCACAACTATTAATCAAGCAACATCAACATCACCAACGACCCACTAGTACCACCACCACGCTCATCAACTTCATCTCACAACAATCGCCGAAGCAACCTAAATAATCACCACATGCTCCATGTTGAGATGGCRTTCAATCCTTGCCAAAGCCACAAACCTCTTAGAAGGCCCAACCCACATAATTCAAGATCCAACATTTCTAGGTTTAGGGATTGTKGAATTTGAATTCAATTGTTGTCTTGTGGAGATAAATTTCAAAATCTAGGTTCCGATTTAAGGATTTTAATGATGGTGTTGGTGAAGGATCCGAATTCGAATTTGGTGGTGCTCAATATATGGTGGTGGGTGGCAATGATAGTATTGACAAAGGTAYGTAGTGGTGTTGTTGTCGTCAGYGTGCATGGGAGTAGTGGGTTTTCGATGGTGGATGGTTGTAGAGGTGGTGCTTTAATTTTCTTCATTGTTACTTATCATCAGCTATCAAACCACTTAATTAATGACTAAGAAAAATTGAAACTTTCAAAATTAGAAAGTAATATTGGCTATAAATAATACAAACTATTACAGCGTGCTCAAAAATATTACAAAATTTACTACTCCTTTCGTTCCATGAAGAACTTACCATACACTATTTGTGTCTAAAATTAGGAAAATAATATAATATAAGTGGGGTTAAAAATTTGATTTAGGTTGGAAAAAAAACAAATAAAATTATATAGTTTAATGCACAAGTGTATTACAAATCGTATGATGGGTTCCACATGGTGGATCACCACAATTAAATAAATAATATTACGTATAAGTGTTCCAAAAGTGGAATAAAGTGAGARCGGTAGGAACTTCATGGAACGTACATATGAAGGAAGTGGTAGGAACTTCATGGAACTAAGGGAGTATTTACTTCTAATATAACAACCAATTGACATATTTGTTTAAAATAATACTCGGGTTAATGGAGAAAAAAAAGAATATTCCGTTAGTATCTAATGATTTACTTCCTCTGTTTTTTTTTAGATGTCCCACTTTGGTTTTTGAGACAAAATTTTGATGTGAGTGATTAGGTGAGTACACGGGTAATTTAATAAAATATCTGGAACCCATAGATGAGAGAGGTAGAGAGAAGATGTTGTGGACCCCAACAAAAGTAGAAAGTAGAGATTATAGGATAATTTATTGTGGTCCCATGTCTTGAAAGGGAAAAAAAAGAAAAGTGAGACAATTAATGTGAAATTTCCATATTAAGAAATTGGGACATCTAATAAAAAACAGAGGAAGTATTAAATTTTCTATTAAAAAAAATTAGTTGACATWTTTTATTTTGAAGTTCCAAAAAATGCATAAGAAAATCTTATGGCCTAAAATACTACGTATAGAAAATTATACAATCATTGATCAGATTCAACCGTATATTTTGGTTACATGCCTAATTCAAAGCAGGTTCTAAGATTTATTAATTTTTCATACTTGTTTACAAAGCCTCATTCTACATATTAAACCATAGAAGTAAGCATGATATTAAACAAATACATATGATAGGTAAAAGAGTAGTGGTAAGGAATTTTTTTGTTATTATTTTCAAAAAATWAAAAAAAAACTTACTTTTAAGAAAARAAAAACTGCTAATCAAACTACTTTAAATTTTAAACAATTAAACAAATAAGTCACAGGTGTATTAAAATTTGAAACAAATAAGTCAATAGGTTATACTTCCTCCGTTCTTTATTACTCACATCCACCTTGAGTTGCACATGAATTAAGAAAGAGAGAGAAATAAGAGAGTGAGCCCCAAAAGATGAATATCATATATTAAAGCAGTTGAATATCACATGAATACGAGAAAATATTGATTAAGGAAGAAAAGTTGAAAATGGACCCGCATGCAAGTGGGTTTTTACTACCTCCGTTTTTTTTAATGTCCCACTTTGGGTTTTGTGGTTTTTGAGACAAAATTTTGGTGTAAGTGATTAGATGAGTAGATGGGTAATTTAATAAAGTATGTGGGACCCATAGATGAGAGAGGTAGAGAAAAAGAGGTTGTAGACCCCAAAAAAGTAGAAAGTAAGTGGAAATTATATGATAATTTATTTTGGTCCCATGTCTTGAAAGGGAAAAAAATCAAAATGGGACAACTAATTTCAAACTTCCTAAAATAGAAACTGGGAAATCTAATAAAAAACRAAGAAAGTATTGTATTTATAAGGATATAGTGGTAATTTTTASTAGAGATCATTTACCATAAAAAGAAAGGACAATTTTGCAACTTCCTAAATAGGAAAAGGATGCAAATAAAAAAAGAACGGAAGAAGTTTGTCAATAGGTTGTTATGCTTGGAGCAAATAGTGTAGGTTGAATTATTTAGAGCACACAGTTAATGGTCATTTTGACTCATATCATATAGAACCAATTCTTGAGATGGAAAATAATGTGACTACTAAAGAACAGAGGAAGTATATCTTTATTCAAAGAGCATTCAATAAGACAACAATCAAGAATTTGATAGATTATGAAATGAATGTCGTATAAAAAAAAAAACAGCTTCTAAAATGAATAGATGTCATATTAAAAAAAAACAGCTTCAAAATACTCCCTCCGTTTTTTTAGATGTTCCAAACCATTTTTGCACGGTATTTAAGAGTTGATTGGGTTACATAAAATAGTTGAGTAAGTTAGGTAAAAGAGTAAATGTGTGAATGAAAATTTTTGGGAAATACTAATGTTGGRTGAATAAATTGGGTAAAGTAATGAAAGTTGACTTTAAAAAGAAGTAAWTCATTAATGTTAGAGTAAATATAGTAAAAAAGTTATTTTTAGATTAGTTTGGAACAACTAATTGAAAACATCCCAAAATGGAAAGTGAAACAACTAAAAAAAACGGAGAGTTGCCACTCTTATCCATGTGCATTTCTAAACTATTCAAAGACATTTAGTCTTTAATGTAAAGAGACAAACGATTTACAATCATCAACTACGCACCTGATACATTTCTTTCAATTTCAGCGATATGGTATTAAATCCAGCCATGAATTCATCTAACCTGAAAATTATGCACTAGTTGATTATGAGTTCAAGACATGATAGGGTGTAAACGAGTTAGGAAAAAAACTTGCCTTTTCTTTCTCCACTCATCATACTGCTTCTTTATGTCATCACGCTCTTGTGTAACATTATTAAGTTCATCCACCCGTTCATTGTACGATGCCACCTTTTTACGATATCTGAAATGTTTTTAAAAAATTAACCTATATGCAGCAGGCACAACATGACATGAAGCAATGTAATTGGGTCTATCATGAAAGACATACTCAGATATTGAATCAAGATTTGGATTCATCTCTTTAAGTTGTGCTTCCAGCAAAGCTACCATCTCCAAGGCCCTTTTGAGGTCACAAGACATTGTAAGAGTTTCATCTTGCAGGGTTGCTTGGAGCTTTTCATGATCCACAGAATCTTTCGCTATTCTGAAAAACMWAGAATAAAATATCATCATAATACTAGGAATATCATGGGAATGCTATCCTAGTATAAATCAATTAAGAAAGCATATCATACTGCTCCATGTGTTTTGAGATAGCATTTTGCAAATCATCAAGCTTTTTGTTGTAGCTCCTCCCCTTCATATCCATCTCTTTGTAAAGTTTCTTCATGTCTTTAAGTTTGAAATCAGCATCAACCTATCACAACAGTGACTAATATTACAGAGTATTCATAGATAGAACTAAACATTGATTAAAAATGTTGAGAATTGAAATAGTACCTCAGTTACTCGCAATTCATCCATTTTCTTCTTCAAGCTCTCATAATCAGATTTAGCTTTATCCAGTACTTCTCTATGTTCATCAATAAGCTAAGAGAAATGCAGTAAAATGGAATGTTATTCTTCACCACTTATTATAGATTGAGTGAATTTTACTCARCAACTTAAATTGAACGAACCTTCTGCGTCTTTTTGTAGTTCTCTTGCACAACAAATGCCTTTTGTTCTATTTCTTTAAAAGCTGCCTCCAGCTTTGCCTTCTCTTCAATAAGCAATTCTTTCTCTTTCTTTGAATCCCCAATTCCCTTAGTCAACTTTTTTATCATCTTTTCACCAGTTTCAATTTGAACTTTGTGGCGGTTAATGTCTGTCCCATGTTTGTCAATATCCTGATAATAAAAAAAGAACAATTATTGCATTAGCTTAGCTCAATTCATTATATTTATTTCAGGACATAGAAGCATCATGCAGAAACTTACAGACTGGATCTTATCGACCTTTGCCTTTTGGTTTTTAAGTCTTTCACCTCCAGCGTTCTCTATCTTACCCTGAAGCTCTGATGCCTGAAATACTCTCAGGAAGTTGCAATCAATTCAATTGCTAAAAATATACACATTTCAGGAACCTATATAGCAAACAGAATCCGAGATACAGATCGAAACAACATTTAACATAATGAATTATGATGATTGATCTTATAGACTAGTGGAAAGCAACTCAGATACCTTTTCCTTCAATTTCTTAGAACCCTGTGTAAGTTGGGCAATCTCCTTCTCTTCTGCATTTACTATTTTCTGGAGCTCAGCGAGCCTGGTAATCTCCTCCTTTTTTGGTTGAGCCGCAGACTTCAAAGAGTCAAGTTGATTCTTAAGATAATCACTTTGTGTGTTCAAACTGTCAATCTGCCAAATTAATTTTATACAAGTAAAAAAAAATGACCAATTAACAGAACTTAATAGTTCATAATATTTCCAGTATCAAGATTCACCTCTTTCTGACTCCTAGCTAATTCCATCTCTAAGTGCTGGATAGCTTTGTCCAAAGATTGGTAACTCTGAACAGAATCAGCAATTTTTCTWCGAATTGCATTTAGTTTATCAACCAATATGGAAAGGTCCTTTTCAGCATCTGCGACGACTTCTCTAGAAACAGTGTCAGCACGAATAGATGTCCCCATCTTTCCACCTCGTGGTTTACTCCCCCCACCACTCATGGTCCCAGATTTTTCGAAGAGAGCACCTTCCAATGTAACCACTCTCTTAAATTCTTTGTTTTGACCATATGCTATCCGTGATGCCTACCAAACAGTTGGATAATTCATAACAAGGATCTGCACAATTAAATGAGAGCCTACGGAACTTTCTACGAAGTAAAAACCTTTTTTTTTCTACAAAAATTGAAGTAAATTCCAATATATGATTAGCTGACATGCATGTCATTTTATTCAAACTTCCATCAAACAATATGAAGTTGGTTATAATTCCCTTACCCACCTGAACCTGCTGAGCAGAGATTAGCCAGAAAAAATAACAACACATAGATACATCAGCCAACAAGAGTGGTTAACCTCTCACATAAAACATAATAGAACTACCACTGAACTCAAAATATAATCAGTCTGACTCTATGATAAGACTCACTAAGCTCAACTAATGCAATAACAATAGTTGACGCAATTCTATTCTTGATGTGCCAATAAGGCAAAATCTAAAAAATAAATCTAGTTACTGAAAATCTAATCTTCCTAACACACAAGATGAAGTGTTAAAAGCAATACTGGCTGGATGGTTTGATAAATAACAGAAGAACATCATAATCCTTCACGATGAAAGATACCTTTTTCTTGAAAGCATGGCAATCAATACAATGCAAATGGTTTTATGAAGTATATTGGAATCCAGTTATGGGATTTGCAGAATAATGAGGTTCTTGGTGGAAGGGGATGGAGGAGGAAAATCTGGGGATGGCTACACGGAATGGTCACTTTTGGTTCAAGTAGCCGAGCCCATTTATGGGACCGAGGCTTTGATTGATTGATTGATTGTAATACAGCTACCTGTTTTTAATGAAGACATGAACCCCTCACTTCTGGACAAGAAGGTTCAATGAAGCTGCTTATTGCCATGTTTTGCATCGAGGAAACAGTAAATCAAGTGTTTCTTAATTATGGTTAAAAGGCCGAGAATGCTCACTTTAAAGCAAGCAGAAGTGGTGTAGTGGCAACAAAATAACAGAACATACTAAAAAAAACTTTTAATAAGAGCTTTACCTGTTCAAGGTCCTTTGCTACAACTGTGTTCCTCAGTACCTCAAAGAATGCAAGTTTTAATCTTTCATCCTTGACTTTGATCAAGTCGAAGAGCCGCGGAACTCCTTCAGGCGTATGGACTTTTCGCTTCATTTGATCACCATGTCTCTCTTGTTTCTCCTGCAAAAGGGGAGAGCAAAGTTATCATTTGTCTGTAGTACCATTCGTCTGACATATAACAGACAAATAGACTACTTCTACAAGGTTGCATTACTGAATCCAAATACCATAATTTGTGGAGCCAAATGTCTGGAACTGCAAATAAGTCAGCAAAGATGCCTTTAATGTAGTACTATAGATCCATAATTCTTTGAAGATGATAAAAAGTAACAAACTCAGTCACTCAGATGCCTTTAATGTAGTACTTCAATCCACATTATATACACGGAAACCAGTGTCACTAAATTGGTTCCMAGAAACAAAGTATGAATTTGACTAAAAAAGAATAAAGACTTTGTCCCATAAAAAATAAAAAGAATCATACACCCCAAGATTTAAGTTTACCAAACCATTAAAAACATTCTGCTTCAAAATTACCAGCCTACAGAAAAGCCACAACAATGCATCTGCAAATTCAAATATTTGCAAACCTATCATCTATGTTTGAGTTTCCTAGAGATGATGGATAATGTCAAATCAACTCATCCTAACAGAATCATTTAAAAATATATTATACAGCTGGACTACAAAAAAAAATGTTAAAGCAGAAATGAAAACGAGGYCTTGCCAAAAAAAAATTAAAGWCTGCATGTTCAAGTTTCTAATATCTTTTCTGCCCCAAAAATGACAACAAGACAATCTTACCAGGTTTCCCTACATGTTGTTCTCCTAATATAATAGCATGTGTAATTCAGATCATACATAAACGCCTATCGTCAGAAAATTTTCTGGATTTAGAACTAAAACCTCRTGTAGCCTAGATCTCAGTCCTTTAACTCTAACAACTTGACAATAAGGAACAATTTGATTCAGTTGAAGGAACGGGTTTTGAAGAAAAAGGAAACAAAAAAAAAGGAGCTCCAAAAAAAAGATTTAGAGGAATAACTGATTTGGTAGATGTAAAAAAGAAAAACAAATGCTTACAAGACTACTTAAGCACAACCCCGACAACCACCTCCACCATAACTAGGATGAGTAAGACATTTTCTACACTTGAGCAACCAATGTTGTCTTTCACAAGCCATCCTCTTCATAGCTTCCCAAAACCTCCATCAATTCATTTGAAATCTTGATTGAATTACTCTACCAAATTAACATCAAGCAAAATCCCCTTCAACTTTTACATCACTTAATAAGGAGAAATGTTGTTGAGAAGACATTAAGCTCCAAAATGGAGGAAGCTTGAAGATAGTTAAAGAACCCTGTAAGTAGTGATTGGACTCTTTTTTCTCCTCATCAAAGCACTATGTCGGCTTTTTCCTCCTAGTGTCATTTATGCAGTAGGTGGAGGTTTGATGGTGACCAGTGTATTGTGTGTTGTGTCATTGAATGTAGTAGTGTCATATTGACTTTGTGGGACTGTAGGGAAGGGTGGTGGTG
The DNA here is from genome assembly GCA_008642245.1 of Bassia scoparia. Lineage (NCBI taxonomy): Eukaryota > Viridiplantae > Streptophyta > Magnoliopsida > Caryophyllales > Amaranthaceae > Bassia > Bassia scoparia. The sequence goes on along the minus strand of SNQN01004852.1, from coordinate 19,158 downwards.
TTAGCTTGGCCAAGAATTGAAGGTGGGGTTTGGGTGCCAGTGGTGTTGACATAACCATAAAGATAGAAATAACTGGTTGCRTACATGGAAATGTTCTGCGGTAGAAGATGAGTGTACACCGAAAACAATCAAAACACATTGACAAGGGAACATGGAAAATTCTAGTCCTAGGGGAGTGAGTAATGAATTGGCTGGAATGGACATAAGATGACAAACACATGTAAAGGAAATCATGGGCTAGAATTCCCGCCAATGAAACAACCCCTAATTAGTTTGATAAACTTCCTCCGAAGTTTTAAGATGTCACATTATCTGTTTTGGGACGATTCAAATTGGATGTGAAAATTCCTTTTTGGGCACGTAATTCTCTCTATCTCTTTTCTATCACATGGGTTACCACTATTTATCTCTCTACCTCTCTCCTCTCCAACAATTGCCTAGTGTCCACAAAAGAATAAGCAATATTAATCATTAGATTTAAAAAGATCACGCCCTATATTTTATTATCAAAAGTCTAGCAAAACATCTATATGCATGATGCATCAATAGCTTTATCATCTCTCTCCCTCCTCTCTCCTTCCCCTTCCTTTCCCTCCTTTGCTATCCCAACATAGTGTGAATAAGTACATAATTGTGTATTTGCTGGCATTATTTTACAATTTTGGACTATTTCTGAGATCTCATCACATCAAGGACCTAATTATTCTCAAAAAAAATAAGAAGTAGGGTTGTACCAGTATCATGAAAGTTGCAACRCCAAGACTTTTTTCACGCAGCAAGTCTACACATTTCTGTGCAGCTTCAGCAGTTTCTACAAGAATATAATCAAGTCCGGCACATGCTGTTGATATAGCAATATCATATTTTGCTGCATAAGTGACAGACAGTAAAATCAGATTCCATCAAAAAAATTATATGTCCTCAAAAGAAGATAAACAATTATATAGCCAACACAGCAGAATGTGAGCTATCCAAAGTAAAAATTTAGTGGGAGATACAAAAAATCACGGGATTGAACAGCCTAAATCTGGTATTTTAAAAGCAACTGAGTACCCCACAGAGCATCTGATCAGTGTGATCACTCACCATCTATAGCTCCCAAATCACCCAATCGTCCATGAATACCCTTGATATGATTTGTTTCTTTAGCCCGTAAAATCTCTTTTATAACAGATCCTTGGCTTCTTTCAGATTCCATTACAGATACAAGCTCAGCCACCTTTTGTCTTGCAGCTTGTTCAAGAGGAATTAGAGATTCTTGTTCTTTGACACAATCCTATCAATGAACTCATGTGAACTCAAGGCAATTTGTGATAAAGTATGAATAATAGTTGACAAAATGAACGAATGCTCCACTTACTTGCTCAACTTTACGAGCATCCGAGGCCTCAGACCTTTTGGTTTCCAATTTAGTTTTGATGCTTGTGACTGCAGCACTTTTAGATCTTAAATTTTCACTCAAGTCTTCTAGCTGCTTCTGTGCATCCTCAAAAGCTTTACGAGCAGCATCRTGCTAATATAGAATGCAAAACAAAATTTTAGCTCCTATAGACAGAATGCATGACCATAAATTCAAAAATAACAACAGACAAAAAAAATAACGGTATGCCAACCAAGTATCATCATAAAAAAGTTGAAACCTAAAGCAATATGACATATACATAATTGCAGAACTGATAGTTTACTTGTATTAGAAAAAATTTATAATGAACCAAAAAAATCCATTATATATAAATACAGCTTTGAAATAATGTTGATCATTAACAAAAATGTTATAACAAGTGTCGTAAAAGGTACAAGATACGAAAAATTGTTGCAGAATTGGGCCCTAGGCTTAAGGCACAACGATCATCTATTAAGCAAGGTACAAGATTTTTTTTTTTTTATTATTTGATAACCAAGGTGCTAGCTACATATTCCCAAGATTACAGAATAGTTGCAGATCATTACTTGCTTTTCACAGAAAGGATGGCAAACTAGACGCGCAAACTGCTGTAATAATTGACCATCTACAATGTTGCATCACAATTTGATATGATTGCTTCATTTACTTTTACTAAGAATAGGAGCTATGTTAATATTATGATGTGCTACATAAATCACCACAATGAATATCAACAGTCATAAGCACTAAAAAAACAGTGAAGCTACGGGAAATCAGGAATATGATCAAGCATTTTGTATTAATAAATTACGACCTTCGCTTATTTACAAGGCACTCAATTTCTCACCACTAATAAAATATCAAGACCAAAACTTTTAAGCTACAGAAATCTAATCAACTGCACATATTCCCTAAGACCATGTCTCAGGCACCAACAACTACATTTTTGACAGATCATTTGCGCTAAGTATGGTGATGGTTGATTTGCTGCAATTAGACAGTTTAAAAGGAAAAACATATGTTTCATTCAACCAATGGCATAGTTAAGCGATGGCAAWTCACATGTGATTTTCTTTCTCAAWTCACCTTTTCACTCAAAAGCTTTCGTTCAGTAGATGCAACTTCAAGTTTCCCTCTGTGGTCCATCAGCTGATTTTCCCAAGGCTCTAACTCAGCACGAACATTGGCCAGCTCAGAACGATATATCTCAGTTTCACCTATTTTCGGGGAAAAAAAATTATACAATAACTTCAACAATTTGAACAAACAAATTCAGAGTTTGAAATCAAGTTCACATTCACAAGAATTTGAAGTTAAATATATATAAAATAAACAACTTAAACTGCTATTTTCAAAATTGACAAAGAGGGTGGTAATGCATCCTTTGACCTCCTAAAGAATTATATTCAATATTTACAAAAGCCAAAAGGTAAGTTACAACATTGATAAGCTCAAAATAAGGAATGATGGTTGTCCATAAACAGATGTACAATTTCATGAATTCACATTCACTGACTGTAAGATTGCAGACCGGGGGCTTATAATACCTGATACTACATTGAAATAACACAAATCAGGTAATCTACAATTGATAAAACTATACCAGAAAGGCTAAGTTTTCCAAAGTAAATGGAAGAAAAATTTGTAAGTCAGTTTCTTCAAAAAAAATTATCAATCAGTCATGCTAACGATTCAAATGCAATACAATGGTCACAAAAACCCGTAAGATGGACATTGAAAGTCTACAATAACAAAAAATCAGATCTATATACTACCAAATTAGGTATTATTTAAAGGGTTGATGTAATCAGAATCAGAAAGGTGCAGACATGAATATTAAACTACATATCTTCCCTGCCCCTGAAACCTAGGAATAATACCAATGAGCCGATGAGGCAATAAAGAAAATAATAAAAAAAAAGACTTGTAAGAACATGTCAATTGCAAAACACAGAGCTGTTTATTATGTGYGAAGTTCAGTGTTACAAGACCTATATAAGGAAAGTATGATCATAAGTTTTCTTTTTTTTTTTTTTGAGAACAAGTATGATCATAAGCTACGTTTTCTGTATATAAGAACTTCAGAAAGACTAGCAGTGAGATAATAAAAGTAATGTTTCTATCGAATGTTATTGAGAAAGAAATCCACCATTTTCATTATGGGTGCTGTTGCATTATTCTGCGGACCATGTTTTAGAAAAAGTTGTAACCATTTTGCATATCTGGTTGGCAGTGTTGAAAGCGCTCTGCATTTGTGCTACGCTATATCAGGGCAAGGATTGGGTGTCATAAGTCGTGACTACTGTGCTGAGGATTTTTTCTATTCTTTTATAACATGTTGAAGAATCTAAATGAGAGGGGTCTGGAGTTGGTGCAGTATGGTAGTGGGAGGAAGATAAGAGACGCTTAGAGGTATTAACTGTCTTGTTGAATTACCTTTTTAATTGCCCAGTCAACTGGGATTTTTTTTTTTTGTTTTTTTTATGATCATGTCTTGGTGAATAATAGGATATGTGATATATGGATGGGTAGTCTTACAGTTCAAGGACTACTCGCACATGGAAATGGCAAATGATAAAAGGCTACAAAACTGCTGCCTGAAGCAACGGTGCTATAATAAGGCTTGAGCTATACAAATCAAAACTTTGTCTGGCTTGGAAGAAATTTTGAAGTACTAAAAGGTGTTCTAGGTATATATCTAAATTAATAGTATATTATTATTACGACGGTTTTTCATATTTCTAGACTTTTGTGTTCGCTGTAGTGATCAATAATTGGACATCTTGTCTCAGTCAAGGAGATACCGAGGAATTAGTAGTAATTTTGAAGGAGCTTGAAACTGCACAATTATACCTCAAGATGACAAGTAGGTTGTCGTTGTCTTTTGATTTCTAATACATAACTATTATATAATATTCTCGTCATTCATCTTGGATATTTATAGTTGATGTTATGCATGTTGGGGCTTGATCAAATCTTGTCTGCATTTGAGTCAATTAGTTTGTTTATACTTTCGTTTATTTCAGGAAACTTGATTAACCTTAGAACTTGCAGAGGACTTAAGGAGTTATGAAAGGCAGGGCATTGTCCAACACTCTATCGTGAAGATCTTAATGCAGTTTGAAGCAAAAAACGTGTAAGACAGCTTGTCTGACGACTAAACGGCTTGACTGAACGGTATGATACCTGATAGAATTTGATATTGTGACTCACCAGCCTTTGCGCATCTATATACCATGGCTTCACTTAAACATTATTAGGATTCGACAAAAATCACTGACATTCACTAGATGCTCTCCTCTCTTCGACTCCATCACCGTCTGTG
>SNQN01004851.1:0-48615 GCA_008642245.1 Bassia scoparia | reverse complement strand
TTGAATTGTTACATCGGATTGTGTGATTGAAAGTTTACGGAATTTTTGGGAATGTAGTCTATGTTTGAGACGCCTTTTAGGCTTTACTTCCGACTTTATTTTGATGCATACCAATTTAAGTTGTAATTTATCTTAAGGCTTTATTTAGTCCTTTGTCATTTAATCATTAAACAAGAAGCATTTAAGATGGTCAGAATGATCAGTTCATGTGCACTAGAATAAGACCAGAATTGTCAAAGAATTCCTAGATAGAGTGGTTTGATCAAACCCAGGAACTTGATAACAAGACATTGTATAATTGAAAAAAACGGTGCCAAAGAAACACCTTGATTCTCTTAAATACTCGATTATCCTACTTTATTTTTAAAAATATTCTTAAACTGTTGTTTCCTTTTTTCAGCTCTATTTTTTCAAATCTTATCAAAAGTTTCCCTTATAGTTGGAATAATATATTTTAATTTTTAAGTAATTTTGAATCTTACTCAACCATTCCAAAACACTGATAATCTAATTTAATTATTTTTGATAGATATCTTTATCTTAATTATAGTCTTATTTTTAGGAGATATAAATATGCAATCTTTGAGATTATTGTACGTGGTTTTCTGAAAAAGGTTTTAAGTTACAAAATTAAGGAAATTAAATACAATATGTTTTTAGGGGAATGATGTCCGTTTGTTTTCTCTCTTCGTATGTTGTATGTACTCAGCTTTGATGATTGCGTTTTGTGTTTTGTGTATTGTCCACATTTTCTTCTTTTGGTGGACATGTGATGATCCTTATTTCACTTGAAAAATTTGGGGGTGCCGACTTTTTACAGGTGTGCAATCAGGTGACTAGCCTTAGATGGTTGGGAGAGTGAGAGCCGATCGTACTCAAATAATTTATTCATGCATTGTGAACCTTACAGAACGATTTTATATTTCGAGTTATTATGTTTGAAAAGGAATTATACCATTATTTGCGAATAAGGCCTTGATGGTTCCAACTTGTCAAATGCATTTTTATTTTCAGATTTTAAACTTTGGTTGAACTATTTTCTACCTTTGATTTCCGCTGCAAAATATATTAGCCTAAACGTTAACACGTGGCAGTGGCATGCCAATAGTTCTCCGTATTTTGGCTTTATTTCACAGGTAAAGTGGAGAATTATTGGGGTGTTACAAAGTGGTTATCAGTTTAAAAGCCAGAAATTAATTCTTTATTTTCTTTTATCAACTCCGTTTTTTTCCCAAATGTACTTTTTTGAATATTTCTTACTAAAAATAAATAAATATTATTTTACAACAACAATATTTTACCATTTCGGTGAGATTTGTAGTTTAGGAAGGGCCGTTAATGTGTTTCATTTCATACTTCTTAGGCGTTGGATAGTTGTTCTATCTTTTAATCTAACTATATAAATGTTTATATGGTACATCATTTGTTCTTCTTCTTTTTGAAGTGACAAATGCCCATGACAATTTTCCTTTTTACCAAAACTTTGTTAACCTGATTTTCGAGTTCCGAGGACGCAACTCTCTTTAAGGGGAATATGATGTGCTATTTTGTTTTTTTAACAAAAACACTTATTTTGCGAAATAATTTTGTTACAAAATAATACCTTTTGATTATTAAAGATTATAAACCGAAACTTTCATGTCGATTGTCTTGCAAAGTCTTTATATAATTCAAATTTAAAAATACAGTCCTCGCCTTGGTACAATAATTGGCTAATTTTGGGTTACAGTTAGTGGCAATGCTACAATACTCTATCTCTCATTTTACATTCTTTTACTCTATTTTCGTTTGAAACAAATAAAGGAAAACACGTTTTACTAGAGTTATTAAAAAAGTATTTTCGTTTTTAGAAAATTCGTTGTTTTACTCATTCATCATTGTCAACAATCTTGAATACATTTATTCTTGCACGTCTAACTTTATTTTATTTATCCTATTGACAACTATTTTGGATATTTCAGTTAAACTTCTATATTAGCTTATATATATTTATTATCAGCATATTTTATCTTAACGTACTATTTCTATTTCAACTATTTGGGTACTTTGTATTTCAATCTATATTTTAGTGGATTATTATTAGAATTCCATTTGGGATATTATATATCTCATTTGGCTACGCACTGAACTCGTGCCTAACTATATTGTGTTTCACTTGCTTGGAGAAATATTTAATTTAATGCTTAATATGTGATTATTTGGATTGTGTTTGGAACAATGGGGTGGCTCAATGTGACACTCCTTTAGCTAACCACTGTTGAATGAAATATTGCTTTATGAGTCTGGACTTGTTTTGAATATGTGTTCTTCGCTGAAACTGAAAGACTTACTCATCTATCACGGAAGTAGCTAGAATTGCGATGGCACGTAACGTTGCCACTTTAGTTGAAACCATTAAGTTGTTAGCCATTTCCTTAGACAAGGATGGTCAGAGCGAAACGTTGTAGGAAAAGCTGCCTTAACTCTATGACTCAGCAGTAGCTAAAAGCATTGCTAAGCTCCAACGCAGTGAGCTGATTCATTTCAGCAAATTACTTAAGTCCATAGACTTAGTGAAGCTGATGAATTTCTTTGGGTTGAGGAACCTGCTACTTACCTAGAGAGTTGGATTAGAATGTTTGACAAAATCTTTTTAAGCCTTAGAGTGTCCGAGCTATAAAGTGATATGTGCTTCATTTATCTTAATGATACTGCTTGTGTCCCAAAGGACAGACATTTCGAAAACCTACCTAACTTGGATGGGAAACCTTTAAGGAAGAGCTAAGGAATGAGTTTATCTCAAATCTCTCCAGGTGGAACATCAGTACATCTTGATTAAAACCGTATTGTCCGCAAAGTTTCATCGAAGCATAAATGTAATATTGCGGCTTTACTTTTAATCTGAGACTATGAAAATGTAAATTTTCAAGTTACTATGAATTTGACTTCCTTATCCATAACAGAAGGATTTATAAAAAACATCTGAAATCTATACGATGGATAAAGTTGTGAAAATGCAGATATAAAGTATTCCAGAATATCATCATAGGAACTATAGTGTCACCAATGAATTCTAGGAAATCAGATGAGTTTATTTAAAATCAACTAAGTCATTAATAAGTTAGTGTATTCTATTGTTGCCTTCTATATACATTGTTATCAAATAATATCAACATTTTTTTAATAAATCGTTCCCGTTATTAAGTGTATGACCCATTGCTCCAYAGATKGTTAGTCTTGTTTTATACTTTATTACCACCGTTATTTTATATTTTACGGAGTATTACAATTATCAAATCCAATGAACCTAGTKTSTTTAATTTCCTTAATTCCATAACTTAAAAACATCTTTAAAAAAYCACATACAATAATTTGAAAATTMGGTAACTTAATTTGCTTAARCTGTAACAAACCTGGCCTAAAAAAGATTGGATTAGTACTCGAACCGTTTGTGTGGCAAAATTATTTACAACTGGTTATAACTTGGTTATGACTGCACATAGCATTAGAAATAGCCATAAATATGACCAGCTGCAATCGGAGTTCATTCATGAATTGTATTTTTCGGTTTTGACCATCATACATGTTGGAAATGACCTAAACTCGAATTTGACGCAAACCCCTAAACGCATAGTAGTTACCATCAACCTTCGTCTTCTTCTTCCTTGAGCCATATGATTTCAAACTCCATTAACGATGGCGACCGACGACATAGGTGATAGGGTGATGATAATTTTCGAAAAAAAATCCCAAAAAATAAGCAAAATTCTGCTCTCACAATCCAATCATTTATAAACTTTTTTTGTGCTATGTTTTTCAAATGTTCGAAGCCCATCATTCCGCTTCAATGGAGTTCTTGAACACCAACATCAATGGTGCGCTGAAAGTTCTTCAAATATGAAAATTTTCAAAATAATATATTTTTTCTTTTTTAATAAATCTGAAATATATTTTATGAATTTACAAAATATATTTTCTAAAATTTCGCTTATATTTTCTGAATTTTCGAAAAATAAATTCTGAATTTTTGAAATACATTTTCTGAATTTTCGAAATTAATTTTCTGAAAATAATAAAACATAATAAGAATAATGAAATAAGGAAGAKATATTGCATAAATAGGAAAGAGTCTAAAAACTGCCTTAACCGAAAAGTCAAGCATTGACTTCTAAGGGACACTTGCTACATTGCTATTGGTTGGAAAAACAAGTTTATGGTAGTCCATTATTCTCAATGGACTATTGTAAATGATTATAATCGAAAGGTAGATTAGCGCCTTCTATTTAGTTAGTGAACCGCAACGATATACATACATCATACAATTGGTGCTAGCTTGGGTGTGACACTTGGTCTCTTTTATTTTGCCAGTAGAAGTGATACTTGTGAAGTATTATTGCATGCAAACGTAGTAGTAGTAGTACTATATAACCCTCTAGCTAACTATACAATCTCCAACCCAATCAACTTGAACTTGAGTATTACATAGAACTTGAACTTGAGTATTACATAGAAGAGTAGTACTTTAACTTCGTAGCTTTCAATTTTTTGCTTAATTATGGATCCCTTTGAGTCAATTCTTCCCGGACAATATGTTGACCACTCTAAGAACAAGGATGAGGATAAAAAAGAGTGATGATGGAGAGGTTGGCAACGGCGAGGAGAAGAAAGAGGGGGATGGGAGTGATCATAGTGGGGACTCTAAGGACAATGGTGAGGATGAGGATGAGTCCACAGACAAGACTAATTCTTCGGTTCGACTCCCTCGCGATCCCAACTCACCGAGGTACCATATTCACGAGGATTGCTCTCCACGGTCTTACTATGGTGACGAAGGTGATCCAAATAGGACCCCACCCGATTCCGATTATGAATCCTACACAGACTATCCAAGTACTCCAGATGACAAGAAGCAAGATGATGATGATGATGATGATGCTTGATGCTTGATGTTTACTTTACTATTATTGATGTCTATTAGTTTTATGGTGTGTGTGTTATTAGTTTAATGTTAGTTGTGTGTGTGTGTTTTTTTTCATATATATTTATTAGTATGTAATCAGTTTGCGTTGAGTGTTATGAGTTATTTCTAGTACTAGCTTTATATATTATTATGTAATGTATGGTAATGAATGAAAGTTTTTAGTTTGTGTGTATTTTATGTTTTTTTTTTATCTATTTTATTTATGAGTTAGTATTTTCCATCTCATTTTTATCTTCGTTTTAGTTTCACAAAGACAAATTTTTGAAATAATTTTTTTTTAATTGAACATGAACATATTAAAAAATATTACCTAAGCCAAAGTTATATTCTTGGTTAACACCTTTTATTACTTAAATAGTTAAATCAAATATTTTTGTTCAATAATATCATTAAAATAATCGAAGTATTAACATTGTCATATAATTGGAGTGCAAAATATAGGTGACAAATAAATAAACAACCAAAATATTTATGTTAAGTATGCAAATGTATCAATCTCACTAGCACAAAAAAAATTATCGTGTCCCATTAATGGTCATCATATCTAATTTGGTTAGACATGATACTATTAGATATTAAGCCTCGAACAATATGTAGCTATATTGCCGCCCTTGAAAAAGGGACAATTAGGGCATAGTGTGCCGCCTCAATGCTAAGAGAGAAAATAGCCTTATATAAGGATGATCATATCATTCGATTGACCAATAATATGACAATTTAACTAACATAATATGTTTAGCCTTATTTGAGGATGACCATTATAGGCTAGCTAAAATATACAATGTTCACTAATAGGCGACACATAAGGTTGGTTAATGTGTTGATACATGCGTTTACAATATTAAATTATTATTTATAAACCTTTTACCCTTCAATAATATATTAAATAGTAAATAGTAACACACAAGAAAGGAACGATCCCATGAAAGAATGTTAACTTCCTAAAATTAATATTTTAATCTAATGTGAAGTATAAGTCGTTTTATACATATTAACTTTATTATTTATTCATATTAACTTGGAAATTATCGAAACATATAGTATTTAGTATAATTATTGAATCAAGATTGACATAATAGATTAACAATAGTGTTTGATAGCAATTCCCTTCATATATTTATTTATTTTTCTTTTTAATAATCCTTTTGGCAATTTTGGAAGTCACAACTTGGGATAAAATTTGGACTTTGTTGCTTGTGTCACTTATAGCTTTATATCAATATTGCTTCCTTTCTTAGCTCCTTTTGACTCACACTCTGACGACTTGTATTGATTATATAGTCAGATTATTCGTTACACACCAATCAACAAATAACACATTTAAGTAAAATCAATCAACCAGAGCCTTTCCAAAATGGACTAAAAATATCTATAATAAAATATAATATAAATATTTAAACACTAATTATTAAAAATAAATAAAAATCTTATTATAAAGCCAAGGGGAGCAATGGTGTCCCCCTGGAAAATACAAAAATCCCCTTCCACTTATATACTATCAACACAAAATTCAAATAATGTCAAATGTAACTATAATCAATTTCACAATTAATCTTATATTAAATTCAAAAATTCATTGCCAAATATAAAACATTTATCAACATAAAAACAAATGATTTAGGATCAATATTAAAGCATACTTCACTCAAATTATAAAATTTAAAAAAGAAAGTTCCTCATCACTAATGATGTATAAGTAAACAAAAAATATGAATGAATGTTAATTTGACTCTCATATAAATGAAGTGAAAAAAAATTACGATGATAAAATTTTCTAAATAAATAGAGATACATGTAAAATGACTAACGGATAACAGGGGAAATAGTTTATTTTATACACCAAAGTATCTATGTTTAGTGTTTTTTTTCTCTCATCGATTTTTAGCCATTTTGCAACACGTATAAATAGATATTAGATATACATAAGTAAAAAACAAATGTTGAGTTTCAATACATTAATATAAAAATGAGACTACAATAATAATAATTGATGCAATGTTTTTTCTATTTTATGTGCAACTGATGATGACTTTTTATTTATCTCATAAAATAACAAGACTTAATTTCAAAAATCACAGACTAATTTTGAGAAAACATAATAAATTATAGAAAAAATCACATGCATAAACTTCTCGAAACACTAACACGAATTATAAGATAAAAAAAGTCGCACCGCACGCTGCATTAAAAATACTATGAGCAATATAAAGGTAAGTTATATAGACAATACAAGTTAGTTATTTAAGGAGACTAAAATAGGTATAAGATATACATTTATCTAATTATTCTCCATCACATGACTTAGTCTTTGGTCGAGTATGATCTTGTCACGGTTTTCAAATGGCATACCCCCCAAAGACTTATTCAATTATTGACAAATTAAAGAAAATAACACTTTAACTAGCTAGTATTGCATCACACCACCATCCCTCGAAGATGAAACCAATCTAATGAGAGCTACACAATAGGCTAAAACAATTAAGTTAGAATAAAAGTTGTTAAACAAATATAAAAACATTTTTTTAAGTTGACAAGCTATGAACACTATTTAACATTTTGTTTAAAGCAACACTTATACTTCACCCATTTAAGAATACTCGCTACACTTCCTTTTTTTATATTTGTAGTTGCTACAGTTCATTTTCTTTCCTATTTTTGCAAGTTTTTATCCTTACTAAAATACTTAATTATATATAATTATATCTAACCAAAACTAATTAACCTAATTAAATTAATCTATTATCTTTATTAATTAATCCTTCTCACCATTTAATCTTACCCCATCTACCACCATCATCATCTCTCTCCACCACCACCTTCTCTCTTTCTCTCTTTCTCTCTTTCTCTCTCTCTCTCTTTAGTTAACCGCTGCCACTTTCTCTCTCCTTCCATTCGCCACTTTCTTTCTCCTCTCAACCGCCATCAACAATTTCTCTTTCTTCATCACAATTCACAACTACCACTCCACTACGAGCCACCAGCAATACAACACACTACGACACCTCCGCGAGCACATCTACAACACAACCGCGCCGCAACCGCGAACATAGTCTCGAGCCACAACCACCTAGATTTCCAACGAAATCAGATCTTGTAGTGGTTCGAAAAAAATATTCGTGGTGCTTGGATGTTGGTGTGAGATTTGGTGGTGCTCATTGGGTGTTAATGGTGTGTGATGTGGTTTTGTTTTTTGTTTGTTGGTGGTGGATCATGGTGCTCGATAGGTGTTGATGGTGCGTGATGGAGTTGGTGTGGTGTGTGATGGGGTGGTGTTGGGTGCTAGTTGGTTGTGTTAGGCGGGGTTGCATGGGTGTTCTGTGGTGTAGAGTTCTAGTCGTTAGGTGGTGTTAGGTGGCCTGGGGTTGCGTGGGTGTTGGGTTCGAGTTGGGTGGTGTTAGTGTGGTTGTTTTTTGGGTGTTGGTTGGGTGGTGTTATGTGGTGGTTGATGGTATGTGGTGCTTTTTTTTCCATTAATAAATTCTTTAATATCACTTAATCATATATCCTTTTACCCATTTAATCATCCAACCCAAATTCTACCTAGGAGTCCGTGCTACACTCGTTTGTAACGACTATAACAGAGGGAGTAAATTATAGCTTGATCGTATAAGCAATCTAGGTGCTCATGTGCAAGTGAATTCACATTTGAATACGGGGTACTTCAGTTGGACTTAGTTATTGTTTAGTAATTCGGTTAATTCCCAATTATTTTCCTATACATCAACACTTAGTATACGTAAATTGTCCATTTTACTCGATACTTGATTTTTTTGCTTCACCCTTTTTCAACTTTTTAATTTGTTCTTTCTTTATACATTTTTTCTCCACTAATTTTTAAATGGTTCAATAAACTCAGTTTTTATGCATAAAATAAAAATAAAGGTCAAAAACAATTTTTTTAACCATTTTCACTCATTTCTTATTAATAACAAAGTCGAGTAATTCTCCAGTAATCAAGAGTAGTGAAAGAGCGGCCAAGGAGATTGTAATAATTCATTTTAGTAAGTGAAAGTAAAACAAACTTAAAGCTTGCAAAAACTAATTAATAAGAAAAAAACACAAAAGTCAAAACTGAAAAAAAAAAATTAAAAAGTAAATAATAATTAATTAGCGATCCACATTATTTATAGGTATGCTTACATATTTTAGTTTTTGAAATTTGTTGTCAAAGTGCTCAAACAAGATTAATACTTGGAAAAACTAGGTTATGTACAAGCATTGTAGTTCATTTGAAGCACAAGATGAACCTAAGTTAAAAAGCACACAATCTATCTATTTATCTATAAACATATATATACTCAATCGTTCCTTTTTTATTTGCTACATTTTGACTTTTGACACTGTTCATTTATAAACTTTGACTTGCTTTAATTTTATACATCTACATTAAAACATAGCTATGTGTGATCTTGTTTGATTCGACTTGATGTGTACTTTTTAGAAATATAATTTTTTAGCATTTACAACTCAAGATATTGTAATTTGAAGTCGTGTCTTGAAAATTGTGAAAAAGCAAATGTAGCATATAAAAAGAAATGGAGGATGTATTAAAAGGAGTGACGCACAATTTTGATGCGCCATGTGGATTCTCGCACAATGTAGGTGTAATCCCCGCAATTTTCAAATATTTATAAATATATTTTCTGATAAATATATTACAATTTATCTTATAAAAAAGATAGATATATATCTTATTTGAATGCTATTATTTTTCGTTTAAACTATATTTTATGATAGAAAAGATATATATTTTATTTAAATTCTATTATTTCCATTCAAATTATATTATATGATAGAAAATCTATCTTTTCCTTCCTTTTCCAAAACAACGTAAATAAGATAAATGAAATATTTAAATTAAACCTAGCAAAAACCTAAATCCGTGAAAGGAAGGGTTTTATTTTCTCTTCCCTCTTCTTTTACGCATACTTCAAGTTTCCAAAAAAAAAGGGAGAGAGTTGTTGTTTGTTGCTGGACTACTGCTATTGCTCGGCCCTTGCTGCCACCGCTGCTGGTCGCCAGCCAACCACCACCACCATCGGTCATTCTCTCTCCCCTGTTTCCTTCGTTGCTTTCTTCTTCCTCTTGTTTTAATTCATGTTTTTAACTTTGTTCAAACCTTGCAATTTTTATAACCAAATTGTTAATAATAATACTTTTGAGTATAATTTAATATGAATTGCAAATATTATGAGTTTTATGATGATAGTTTTGCTTGAAAATTTTCAGATTTATTGAATTGTAAAATTAGGATTTTAATTGGGATTTTCATTTTTTTTATTAATCTATATTGCTGTCAGTTTAATTTTAGTATTTGATTTTTAATGTTTTTTTTACTCGTCATTAGTCTACAAAATTTTAACCGAGGGATCACCATGATATTATACAATTTGTGTAAACTTTTCAGAATTTTCCAAGTAGATTTACTCTTTTAATAAATTCGTTTTCGAATGAACTATTTTTCGAGTTGCTGACTCGGTTTTTTATTTTTATTTCTTTTTATGTTGATCAATAATTTAAGAAAGTTTTTGTAGATATTCTATATACAGTTTTACACTTTGTGTAAAATTTTCATAAATTTTCGTGGAGTTCTAGTATTTTAATAAATTATTGCATTAGATTGACAATTTTCGATTACGAGATTTGTTGAATTTAAAATGAATTAAAAATATTTGGCACGAAAAATATAAGTTAATTATGATATTTTCAAAAAGATTTATAACCCTAATTACCATGATATTATTTTCAGATTTGTTTAAAGATTTCTAATTGAGTTTTAAGCATCCTATAATTGATTTTATAGGTTTTAAATCATGATTTTGATTAGGGCATATGTTTTACTCAAACTATGATTTATTGAAGCATAAAATAATTACGTAGAACGTTTGATGTCCTCATAGAGGACGAAATGTAGTTACATTTTGCTTAAATCAACATGAATCCGTGTAATTGTAGACAAATCTATGCTTAAAGCTAGCTAGCAAATTATTAAATAACAAAATTAAATGCAACGTATTCGTTAAAACAAGATGGTAGTAAATGGACATCACAGAAACCAGAATCACAACCATTCCTCGTCCCAACGACGAAGCTTCAGAGTTAAAATACTCCATATCTCTTTCGTCTACTACTAAAAGAACAAAGATCGCTGAAGGATATACACAGAGTATATGCATCTATCAACATACACCGCGTAAACATCAACTTGATCTTTATTATTATTGTTTTTATTATTAGTTAATTGTGATTTTGTGATTATTAGCAAACGTATACAGCAAAACAAAGTCGCATTTATGTGTGCAACTATTTGGTATATACTTAGCTCTAATGATTGCAAGATCAAGAAGACATTCACATTCCTCGTTTTCAGGGTATTTGGCGAAATGGCAACTTCGCTGAATTCAAAACAGATCACAACTTTTTTCGTAGGAAATAAGGGAGAATAAAAATATAGTAAAATATTACAATTGTACAACTAAAATTAAAAATTTCCATTAGCGACACACCATGACTAGGGTCTAGGGGTTTTTATATGAGTCATTTCACCGCACATTCCTTTTTTATTATCCTTTTTGAAAAAATTATACAAAATACAAGTATACAACTTAAATTTTCGGAGAAGTGAAACAAGTAGTAACTTAAGCATTGCGATTTATATACGAATCATTTCACCACACATAACAATCATATATGTGAATTGTGAAGTAAGCTTCAACTTTTTTGAGCTCCTWTGTTTTGTTCATTATTCCAAAAGATCAAAAAAGTGGGGATTAGTGGGACCCTACCATTCAATTTGTGTCACTTTTGTGGCCCTAATAAGTAATTACCCTTTTTGAAGGTTTGGAAAAGTTTAATTAATGTTGTTCATTTCTAAATTATTGGACAATTGATGTATTATGAAACATTTGTTGAGTAATGCCTTAAATTTATTATAGAAAACATGTGTGAATTCTTAAGTCATTTGATTATTTTTAATTATGAAAACAAATTTCTGGTTTTACTATACATATTCAAAGTGATTTTTAACAATTGAAAAATGATTTTTAAGGTTTTAAAGACATAAACTAATGGTTTATTGTATAAGTATTGAAGTTAGTCTTTAAAACATGTTCGAGATTGATTTCTAAAGGTTTTAAGGGGTTTCATGGGAATTGTTGTAATAATTTTGTGTTAGGAATGAATAATAATTGATTTCTATTCAGTTGTAGGAGGAATACTCCTTGAATGATTGTTGAAGTGAAAATAATTTGCGGGATTGTTTTCTTTGCAAGGTACGTATTACTTGCGGACTGGGCCGGCGGACAGCAAGCGCGACACGCGCAACGGAACAGGGCCTCTAGAAGTGAAGGGCCTCAAATTTATATATATATATATATATATATATATATTATAATATTATATATATATATATATATATATATATATATATTATGATCTATATCTAAGTATAAAATATTATATATATATATATTATATAATATATTTATATAAAATAGGATCATGTGAAAACACAAAACCTTAGGTGAAAACTAAAAACTTTTAATCTTGACCGTTAGGATTCCGAGATGGAAGTCATGATTAATATGTATATATTTGTATTTCAATCTGGGTACATTGAAGGTTAAAGGGGTACGTGTTGTACTTTCATCAAAGTAGCTGAAAGTCTTGCGTATCCCTTAACAAACTATGTATGTACCCCTTAAAAATGTAAAATGTACACCATTTATTTTGGTTTCACGTTTTCATATAACATTTGGTTTCATTGGATCCTGACTCTATGGATATAGTAACATATATTATATATATATTATATATATATTATACTATATATATTTATATATATATATATATTATATATATAATATATATTATAAATATATATATATATATAATATATATATTATATATATAATATATATATATATATTACCACACACATCACAACAACACACACACACAACACAAACACCAGTAGAAACTGTAAATATTGTTATGCGTAGTGCTTGAAATTCCTTATCTCCAAAGAGCAGCGAATCAGGGTAGACCCTGGCAATTTCACCATACTTCGATGGATATCCAATCCAATTTCATGATGAAAATCCGAAAAAGCGGATTTTAATCGTAGTTGATGGATCGGGACGGGTCATGTCGAATACGGTGGAATACATCCTCCTCACCCGACCTATTCCATCCATCCGCTTATTCATACTAAAAAATAATATATTTCAATTAAAATAACCTACATTTTTAGTATTTGGTAAGTCGTATTTTGAAACTTTTTTTTAGTGTGAAAATAAGAACTTAAATCCTTAAAGAACAGTGAAACAATCGCCCAATAAAAAATTTAATGCGAAATCTATTAAAATCCAATCCACCGTGATGATGGATGATGACTAGGATGTGGATGATGGATGTTCGGGTAGTGATGGCAACGAATCGAATCTGGACCGGTCCTATTGGATCCAGATCCGTTTTGAGAGAAGGATCCAGATCCGATCCGTATCCGTCGATATTTTTCTTAGGATCCATATCCGACGGATCTTACGGATACGTTAAAATAATTGCAAAATTTCCGCCTATTTAATTTGCCAACACAGCATTTAATAATTCAAGCCTTCATACATTTTTTTTTCGGTGATGGAATGATGAGGGAGGTCGGATGGTTAGCGGATGGAGCGGATTGAGCTTTTTAGAACAAAATTGAACAAGAGGGAAGTTCCGATAATCACTCCAAGCACGGAGAATACGCTTTCCTTTAGTTTAATTTCGCCCCTTCTAGATCACCGTAACACTAATAACTAATGGAGACCAATGGAGAGAACCAAATTACTGTTGATGATCTTCAAAGTAAATTCAGAAAAGGAGTTGTGAAGAAGTTTCGTGACTTACCTAACAAGTAGTCTGTATAGGATTGAACTGAGAGTGATTGCCAAGTTACAAGATAGAAAACTCAAATGTTCTCTCTTAATCTTTTCTAATGAAACAAGTAACCTTATTTATAGGCACTCCATAGGATTCCACAGCCATATTTTGGAATGGTGTAACCCCCAAATCAATGCACCAAAAGCTAAATCATTTGAGTTAAATGTGATTAAATCACAGTTATCGCATACCCATTTGATTCTCCAAGCTTAATATTGATTAAAAACCTCATTATCATTGCATTAAGAAGCTTCCAACGGACAAAAACCATCAATAGCAAAGTATCCAAACCGATCTCGCATAAAACGCGACCAGAAGAAAAATGCTTGGCCCATCCATAATGCTTGCGCCATTCTGGGTCAGAGCCAAATGGCACTTGGCGCCATTATATGGCTTGCGCCATTTGCTTCTTTTCCATTTTTTTTCCCCAAATTTTCTACCCAATTTTAGTACTTACTCCAAATAGCCCTTAGCCATGATTTTGTCTATATAATCACCTACTAATTTCATTAGCTCATGGATTCTTTATGCTATAAATGTTCCAACAGTCCTTCCTCCCATTTTTATAACATAAATGAATGAAGGATCTCGAATACTTGCTAATAACCACAAACAAACATGCTCATGCCTAATGCAAAATGTCTTAAAGACTTGAATTCCCACTTAGTTATATGTTACTTTACAACAACTTCGGATTGTAATGATGACTAAGTTTGAATCACACAACTCACTACGAATCATTGAAGATACAATACACACTCGCCAACAAACAAAGTTTCCTTAAACCTCGACACCCAAGTCGCCATGTTCCATATCCGTTTCTGCAGTGTTTCAAGTTAAGCCTAAACTTGAATGAGGCGGCCAAACCTCTAACTGCATATAGGAAATCTTAACGCTCCGACTCCTGCAATGAGTCTTCTCTAAGATATTATTAAGAAATTTCATGAAAATTTCAACCTCCTTTATACATTGCCAGAAATTTTGCACTAACCTTGGGATGTGAAACACAAGGCACACAACATCAAATGAAATTCTATCCTCATTGATTCGAAGACCAACGTTGTATAGACATCGATTAATGAGTTTCTTATTAAGTTGTTCACATAGGCTTAAGACCATCCCATTAACCATTTATTATGCAACTTTCAACTTTAACAACCACTTTGGCCAAAGATTTATCCAAGTTAAAACTTATTAGCAATAAACCATCCATAATCCCAAGTTATATAAATCATGCACACAAACTTGTCATGATATCCATATATACTGGATTACCAATTGAATAAAATGAAGCACATATCACCAATTAACTTAGTGAGTATGGATACATGGATATACATCCATAACTCAACTTCACATAGCAATTCATTTAGATATACATCTCAACTTCAAGAGCCATGATGTTAATTAGAATCATCCACAAGTCTACTTCTGATTGACAAAGATATAAATACCTCCTCCTCAATCAAGAACCATCCATCAAGGAAAGTCTACTTTTGATTGTTCAAGGACTTAATACTCCATCAACAATCAATAACATTTTCATGAGAATAAACCCTCCTCCATTAAAACACACCAATCTTAAAGGATAAACAATCCAATGAAAATATCATCTTCTTGTTAGAGATCAAAACACCAAAAGGCTATCACCAAAGAAATTAACTTTTCCTCCATTATACCCATTCCAAGTATAAAACAAAATAAATTAAATTTATCTCATAAAATCAATCTTAAAGTAAAGATTCTGCCTCCCATATTATACAAATTTTCATATTGTCATATGCTATCAAAATTTGAATATATAATCACTTATTACTTTTCGATTTATAAAATTATCCAAGATAACAATCCTTTATCTCTCTTTATACAAAAATAAGTATAATCAATGGTTCAAACTTGAAAATTACATAAATCAATACCAATAGAAAGATTCCTCTCCTTATATGTACAAATTTCATATATATACATATTAAATTTACATATAAACACTATACTATTAATTTATCATGAAAAACAAAAACTCGAAATTTTATTGTGAAAATCAATCAAATTAACATATTATCTTTATTAAGATAAATACCCATAATCACAAGTGATTATCATTCATCCAATTAAATTGAATAACTTCATAAAACCAATGATCCAAACCATTAGAATATCAACCATCAATTAAGATATTGACCAATTATATCATATAAATGATATAACATCCTCCTTTAAAACCAAGGAAAAATAAAAATACTTAAAATAATGCATTTCAGTTACATATATAAGTATGAATAAAACAATTATTTTAAAAACATTTCATAAATCAATAATTAAATATAAAGATTTTCTCTCCTATATGTACAAATTTATTATATATACCAATATTGTCCAAAATTGAACATATAACACTTATATTAATTGATTTATCATGAGATCAAAACTCCAAAATAATTATCATTGTGGAAATAAACATCACAATTAACCATACTATCTTTACCAAGATAATACTCATATTACCCCCAAAAGTTTATTATCATTATTCAATTATTTGAATAAATATTGATGAAAACCAATGTTAACAAATGCACCATTCTTTAATAACCAAAGAATATCATCAATAAATATATGATCATCATATCATAAAAATGATAGATAACCTCCTCATTTAAAACCAAGAGATTTAATACTCATGAGTAACGTTTTACGTTAACAATAATATGATTTAACATGCATTTTACCGTTAACCATATATGAATTTTAAAACTAATCCACCATTAAATAACTAAAACATACATCTCATTCAGCATCATAGACCCATTACCTACAAAATAAAAAAACGCAGCATTCATTTCATTGAGTGACTTGAAAACATCTCAATTCCGCATCAAAAATCAGCAATCAAGGATCACCGCATCTTCAATACATTAACCCAAGCTAGAAATTCTGTCGGGAAACAACAATACCACTCCATGCAACATCAACCAAGTGATGATCACAAACTTAATGCCAAACCATGTATGGCACACTGAATAATATTGCTATTAAAAATCGAACAAGTACAACTAGTTTTACGCATCAGCTTTGGCTTACTATAACAATGAACACAAAATAAACGTCAATAGACATATAAAAGGTTCATACACAATCAAAGCACATACAACGAATAGTAACCACACTACAAATTCCTGTTTTAAGGGCTCAATACAATTTAATTTATTCCACGTGCATTAATAACAGAAGAAAAAATTATGCCAAACCATCAACACAAAGTCAATCCATTATTTACCATACATGCAAAAACATGTCTCAAGGAAATAAATATTTAGACCTCCATGAGAAATAAACACGTCTCATACCAATGAATTATGGATTAAAACACCTATCATTCTTCTATAGCATAAACCGCCAAAAACATTAGAGCATCTAATTTTCATTCTCTTAATTGTCAAAAAACTTCCTACCATTTACATTGTGATTGCCAAAACCATGCAACAACATACAACAATACTCCAAAAGTGTTAACCATCACTACTATAATTCATTGATGTCAATCATATTACTTTAATATATCTATTCATGTTAAATATAGCATTAAACTCACACCCATATGACAAAATTGTTCAACATTAGCATTGCTAGCTAAACTATGATTTACACATCTACCTTTATGGGTGCATTCATGGTCACATTCTCCTTGATTATTTAGCACTAATCAATAAAATTAGAAAACCATGTCAACAATCATACCCAGAGAATAACAAATCAAAACCATGTTCATCCACGCATTATTTTACAAAGAATAATATTCTTCCTTCCCAAACTTAACATGGGTAAATCTGAAAGAAAAACCACAATAAATTTCAAATTACAAATCAACATTGGTCCATGTATAAGAATTTAGAAGATCCACTATATAAATAACTTGATAAAACAACCATTCGTCACCAATTTGCTTACATACTATACACTATACATTCAATTTGATCAAAACAAAATAACCATATGAATAAACATCACAACAAGAAAATTATTTTGCTTACCAATCCTATTTTTAACCATAAAAGGAATACATCAATTAATATATAACACTTGATAATTATTGCAGATTTTATCTCGAATATAAAACCCATATAAATTATATGTACAATAAACAACGCAAATAACAAGAACTTCTTACTTGATATTTCTTCAACCACTGCAAAGCTAGAACGTTGAGAAAAACCAGCATTTCTATCTGCTCCTGTCTCCACCTATCCAACTTTTCTTCATTCCATTCGCATGAATTGCTATCCGACCTTCTGAGTGATAAACTTTCAATTATCCGAACAGGAAATGAAAATTAAACTAAAGATGTTAGCAACAAATTGAACAAGAGGGAGTTTCCGGATAATCACTAAGGCACGATGGAATACGCTTTCCTTTTAGTTTAATTTCGCCCCTCTAGGGATCACCGGGTACACGAAATAACTAATGAGATACAATGGAGAGAACAATTCACTTTGATATCTTCAAGAAGTAAATCAGAAAAGGAGTTTGATGACGTTGTTGTGACTACTTAACCAAGTGTCTTATAGATGAACTTGGATATTGCAAGTACAAGATAGAAAACTCAAATGTTCTCTCTTATCTTTTTCATGAAACAAGTAACCATTTTATAGGCCACTCCATAGGTATTCCAACAGCCATATCTTTGATTGGTTAACCCCCAAAATCAATGCACCAAAGCTAAATCTATCATTTTGAGTTAAATGTGTATAAATCCACATTTATCCATCACCCATTGATTCTCAAGCTTAATATGATTAAAACCTCATTATCATGCTTAAGAAGGTTTCCAACGGACCAAAACCACAATAGCAAAGTATCCAAACCGATCTCGCATTAAAACGCGCACCAGAAGAAAACTGCGCTTGCGCCATCCAGATGGCTGTGCGCCATTCGGTCAGAGCCAATCTTGGCCGCCTTTGCTCTTTTTCCCATTTTTCCACAAATGTTCTAACAATTTTGGTACTACTCCAAATAGCCCCTTGCCATGATTTGTCCCTAACTATAATCACCTACTAATTTCATTAGCTCTATGGACATCATTTATGATATACAATGTTTCCAACAAGCGCTTTCACCCGAGCACCTCGATCCATTCCAAGTCTACATCACGCGGATCAGTCCTTACTGTTGAGCGTTTGTTCCTATTTCTACCTAGTGTTTTCACGTGACCAATTGCGATTATGAAGCTACAAGTTATAAAGTGCAATACAGCCTAGTGAACTCAATTATTAAAGTCAATTGTAAATGCAAATTAACACTCATTACATTCCCACTTTACTCCATTGCCATAAGTCCCCATGCTTACATTTTTTTTTTTAATATTTTGGTACATATAAGGCCTCCGTTGTGAAAATTTTGTACATAGGGCCCCTAGTATCTAGCCCCGGCCCTGCTGCGAATCCTTTCATTAATGTGTATGCTTGAGGCATTGCCTTGAACTAGTTGATGAGGAAACTCCCATGAAATATATTTGCAGACACTGAATAAATTATTTATGTGCGTCCTTGGTTAAATAATAGTGAAATTGACTTTGACTTATGAGAGTTGACATGGAATCTTGTTTAATCAATCATGTCATTAATTAACGGCTTAACAATATGCTCACGAATTAAGTGGAGTCAAGTATAACTTGCCCATGCAGGTGACTTTTAATATATGGATGAATTAAGTGGAGCTCAATGTATTAACTTCTCCATGAGTGTGATCATACTGCGTTCATGACTGACGTATGGAATTGAGTAAAGGGAATATTGCCAGTGTTGAATAACGATGGTAGGTGGCTTGTCCAACAGTTTCTATTTAAAGGAACTGTATACTAAAAAAAAATTGGTATATTGATTTGTTGTCTTGTTGGATGTCAGGGTAAAATCAATACAATTAAAAATATAATAATAACTAATACTAATAATAATACATTAATAATAATAATAATAATATAATAAAATAATCAATAATAATAATAATATATAATATATGAATGAGCAACCAACTCTGAATATGGTGCACTTTTGATATTAACAACCAGGGGTTGAGGGTTGCGATTTATTCGCCGACCCTTCCGAGGCTCGTTGAATCAACACGTCCCTCTTCATGTCAACTTTGTACAAAGATTTTATCCCAACTGGGGTTAGATTGAGATCTATTTCTAGCTATGGTGACGGAAGGCGGGCGTTTCAATTGTGGTATCTCCTTGTGTCTAGCCATGTGTTTTTGAGATCTCAACTAGCCATGTGTTTATTGGTTTATTGATGTCTTACCGACAAAGAAGGCGTGCGCTTTAATTGTGCACTTGTTGCTCTAGTTCATTTGTGGCACTTTGTGTTTTGTTTATGTCCTAAATCTGGAAAATGGGTTGTGAGAACTTTTTTCAATTCTATGCTCCAAACTTCAATAAGGAATTAAGACATTGAATTGTTATTTTTGAGTCATTGAGTTGAATCGCAGTTTAAGCCATTTATTCAGTACTAATCTGTGAACAGGCTTAGTGATGAATTATTTGGTGTGGAGTTATATTGTCCATTGTACATATATAGTATTGTTGAGGTCCATTGAACACCACTTTGTTTTCTTTGTCTTCTTAACATGACGTGACTTTGGTACGTCCATTTTTAGGGGAGATGTTGCTGTTTTTTCTCGCTCGTAAGTTGTATGTACTCAGCTTTGTTGATTAGCAATGTTTGTTTGTGTGAGTGTTGTCGGTCCACCATTTTCTTCTGTGGTGGATCTGTGCATTGATCCTTGTTTCATTTGAAAATTTATGGGAGCAAGATTTACTGGTTTGAGCAGGTGTTGATGCTATGGGGTGCTTTTGCAATGCTTGTGGGTTATGGTAGTGTTCGATGTTAAATTCTAGAACTGTTGTTTTAATGCCCTGTCTTGAAAATATAGTATTTATATTTGGTTTAAATCTGATTTTCCAAGTTACAGTTACGTGCCATAACACTTTTCTCGGCTTTGAATAAAGGCCAAAGTTGGCTTCCAAGTGTACGTTTTTGAAACTTCTTTGATAGTTTTCGTCTAAAAGTTTTTAATTGAATTAGTCATTTTCCGTTGCATATTCTAAATTAGGCGAAACGCTGTTCCACACGCGTGCGACTAACATGTCAATATTCTCCGTATCTGTTAGAACAATAGAGGGTAGAACCGGATAATCACTCCAAGGCACGTGGAGAATACGCTTTCCTTTTAGTAATTTCGCCCCTCTAGGGATCCACCGGGTGTACCACGACATAACTAATGAGATACAATGAGAGAGAGCAACAATCAAGAAAAAAGAACCTTCTGTGTTTCGATTTGTGAAACACTCTCTGCAAAGTTTGCAAGAAGCTTTCAAAGAGAAAGCAAGTAAACAACAATAGCCAACAAGAATATAATTCAGTGTTTTTGATGTGTCTAGGCAAATGAACCAAGTGCATCCTTTTATAGGCACTTTGAAGCAATCCCAACAGCCACATTATGGAGTGTAACCCCCATAATCAATGCAATCAATAGCCAAATCAATCTGAGTTAATGGTGTTTATAACCAATTCAAACTCATACTAATTGATATGCAACAGCTATAATGTAATTTAAATCAACATATCAATCTAAGTAGGCACCCAACGGACAAAACCCATCAATAGCAAAGGATCGAAACTGATCGCGCATTAAAACGCGATTCACCGCGAAAATGCCGCGGAGCCATCCATATGGCGGGCGCCATATGCCTGGCTACCACTTCCAGTAGCAAATGGCGCAGCGCCACTCATATGGCGGCGCCATTATGCCTGTTTTTTCCCAATTTCACCATTTTCCAATCCAATGGTACTTTAAAACTTTTTTTCCAAATACCCCTTTGCCATGATTTGTCCCTATACAATTCTTCTCATATCATTTGCTCAAGGTCCATTTATCATAAATGTTCCCATACAGTCCTCCTCCCCATTATGACTAAATGTTGATCAAACCTCTTTTACTTGCAAAATTTACAAATCCAAACATACTTATGATTAATAGAAATATCTTACAGATTGGAATCCATACTTAGTATGCCACACTAACAATGATTCAATCGATGGTGATGGACTATACTTGAATCACACAATCCCTACGAATCACCGAAGGTACAACTCAACAATGCACTACATCAAAATTCCTTTACACTCGATACCGTAGTAGCCTATGGTATCCATATCCATTCATGACGCGTTTCACAGTTAAGCCCAAACTGAAGGCGCCAAACTCTAACTCATTTAGTAAATCTTAACGTACCGGACTCCTTGCCAATTGAGTCTTCCCCTCAAAAATCTTTCATAAGAAATTTTCATAAATCAACCTCCTATCATTCAGAAGATTTGCCACTAACCTTGGATGAAAAACACCAACGGCACACAACCATCAAATGAAATTCTATCCTCATTGGAATTCGAGATCCCAATCACTTGATTAGACTCGAATTGAGTTTCCTTTCATTGAAGTTGCTTACAATAGGCTTAAGACCCATCCCTTTGTTCATTACACCAACAACTCCCTTTCGGCCAAAGGCGTTTAGTAAACGTATCCGCCAAATTGAGTTGAACCGAAACAAAACCAATGGTATACAACCATTCCTTGATCATTGCACGAACATAAGCATGTCTAACCCCAATGTGCCTTGAACTTGCCATCTGTAGACTTCGCTTACGCCTTCTCGCCATTGTTGATACAAGCACTATCAGCAATGACGTAAGCATAAGGGATGTTTACCCAAACAAATCAACCTCACTCAACACATCTCCTTAGCCATTCCGCTTCTTTGCAACAAGAAGCTAGAGCTATGAATTCCGATGCCATAGTTTTGAATCAGTGTATACATGTTGCTTCTTACGAGCCCATGAAAACGCACCTCCCTCCAAGCAAGAAACACCCATCCACTTGTGGACGAAAAATTCTTCCTTATTGGAAATCAACTAGCACTCCGTGTAATCTTCTAAACCGAAGGACCCCGTAATGTCAAACCATAGTCCTTGGTTTTTTAAATACCAAAGCACTCTCCTTAGGCTTCCAATGCATCATACTAGGATTACTAGATATCGACTTAGCCTTACCAATAGCAATAAAGCTATATCCCGCAGTCTAGTGCTAGTATTGCATACATCAAGACTTCCAACCAAGCTTGCATACTCCCAATTGTGCAATTGGAGTACCACTATTGGAACCAAACTAATGTAGTAGGATCCATAGGACGTAGCAAAATGACTTGAGCTAGACTCATTGGAACGCTGGAATCACTTCTCAATGTTAATGAATTGTGACAAAGAATAGTTCCTTCTCCTCTTCACATCTTATACCAAGAATCACATCCGCTTATCCCAAATCTTTTCATGGAAAAGCTACTTGAGAGAAAAACTTTGGTCTTTATGAACTTCATCCAAATCAGTTCCAAAGATAAAGCATAATCTCAACATATAAGCAAATATATGACCCTTACCGTATCATCAAATTGCTATATACACACTTATCAGACTGATTAATTTTGAAAACCATTAGCCCAAGACAACATCATCCAAATTTTTGATGCCATTGCTTAGGTGCTTTTTAGCCCATACAAAGATCTAACTAACTTGCAAACCTTCGTTTCTGTCCTTTGACTTTGAAACCCTCTGTGTTGATTCATTGTACACTTCCTCCTCAATTCACCATTAAGGAAGCAGTTTTGACATCCATTTGGTGAATTTAAGACCATGAATCGCGCTTAACGCAATTAAAAGTCTAATGGTAGCTATTCTTGCCACCGAGCATAAGTTGTCAAAGTAATCGATACCATACTTTGCCCTAAAACCTTGAGCCACTAACCGGGCTTTGTGTTTTTTTATATGGTTCCATCGACTCTTTCTTTTTGTAACCAAAATCCACTTACAACCAAGAAGTTTGCAACCGGGAGGTAAATCGATAGAACCCAAGTATTATTCCCCAATATGGAATCCATTTCATCATTTACGGCCTCTTTCCAAAAAGCCGGCATCATGAGACTTCTTGCCTCTCAAAGGATTTAGGATCCTCTCCATATGGTAACAATATGAAGCTTGAGTCTCAAGAGACTCCCTTGACCTTCAACTAAATATAGTTGAAAATCCGGTCCAAAAGATTTCGCCTTTCTAATTCTTTTACTTTCTCACTTCGGAATCGTAGTATCATGATCATTAGTAATGTCATCTACAATGGATATACTAGTACTACGGTACCATTGTCCTTGTGTCTAGGAATCGATGAAAAATGTCTGTTTCATCAAAATATTGCATCCCTTGATTCTATCACGGAGTGAATAGAAACAAAATCATTATGTTCTAGACATAACCTATAGCTTTGCTATTTTAGCATAACCTATTAAAGACGCAATCAATCCTCTTTCACCCAACTTTACGTTTTAGGTTCCGTCAATTTGACAATTGCCTACAACCCCATACCCTACAGGTAAATGGAGATTAGGCTTCCTTTTAGACCAAAAGTTCATATGGGTAATCGTGTTCCTTTTATTAGGAACTCGATTCAAAACATAACATGCCGTAAGCATTGCTTCACCCCAAAAAACCGTCACTAAGACCCGAATTAGATAGCATGGAATTAAACATTTCTTTTAAAGTCCTATTTTTCCTTTCCGCCACACCATTACTTTGTGGAGTATATGGTGGGGTCGTTTCATGGAATTATACCAATGGATTTAAAATAACTTGGATCAAAGTATTCACCACCCCTATCCGTTCGAAGTTTCTTAATTTTTAAATCAAGTGTAATTCCACTTCGGTCTTATAGATCTTAAATTTATCAAGAGCTTATTTTAGATGATAACTTATTCAAGAGACCTCCGGACACAAGATTTTCCTAACTTCGGGTACAAAAACAAATCTCTAAGAGTAAGAGTTTTTCCCGATGTTAACAACAACTTATTGGCCTATTCCTCTAGCCTTGACCGTAGAAACCGTTCCCATGTACCAAGATTGGCCATCTTCAACTCCTTGTAGGTTTTGAAAAATTGCCTATCTTTGCACACATGTCTAGAGGCTCCCGAATCAATCCACCAAGTATCATCAACCTTGGTTTGAAGGACCACCTTTAGGTGATCCTTCTTATCCTTCTTCTTCTTGAAGGACAATCCCTTTTCAAATGAGGACCGTTGCAAACCCAACAAGCCAAAGCCTTCCGTTTCTTGTTTGCAACATTGGTTTTAGAATTGACATTGATTTCTTAGTCCCGTTGACTCACCAACCTCTACCACGTTTATGGAGATTTTGGACATTATTATTAGTGTCCTTAACCCCACTTGAGCCCGGATACCCTCTTCAATACGAAAATGTGTACCCAATTGCTCCATGGTCATGTCCTCTTTTTATGTTTAGAGCATTTTTAGTTTCTCTCCAGTAGGTGGTAATTATCAATGATAGATGCAACGCAATGGCTTCATCCATACCCATTCCATGTGATTGAATATTTGGTTCAAAATGTGATGAATTTCATGGAATTGTCCATTATAGGCCGTCATTAGTCATTTTAAAAAGATTAAAAATACTAACAAGGAATTTCTTACTTGAAGCATCCTCGGAAATGTATTTGGCCTCCAAAGAACCCCCAAGCGCCTTTGCATTTTCCACATTCTGATAAAGATCGAACACAAGGAATCGAAAGAGCATTGAGATATGACCACGACACACGTAGTCATCGCTTTCCCACTTAGCTCGCCTTCTCACCGTCTCCAAGGGCTCCTCCTCTCCGGCTTGGGAAAGTGGTGGTCTAGGGTGTTGCAAGCACATAAACCACGTTCAAGGTAGTCAATAGAAAGTGCATCTTCTTTGCCACCTCCTAAACCCACACCTTCGAACTTGGCCAACTTTTGGAAGTTCATGGCCATGTCTTTGAGTGATGATGCCATATCCGAAACAGAAAATGAAAATTAAACTAAAAGATTGTTAGAACAATAGAGGGTAGTAACGGATAATCACTCAAGCACGGAGATACGCTTTCCTTTTAGTTTAATTTCCCCCTCTAGATCACCGGGTTACACGAAATAACTAATGAGATACAATGGAGAGAGCAACTTACTTTGTTGATCTACAAGCAAGTCAAGAAAAAGAACTTTTGTGTTTGATTTGTGAAACACTCTCTGAAAAGTTTGCAAGAAGTTTCAAAAGAGAAAGCAAGGTAAACAACAATAGCAACAAGAATATAATTCAGTGTTTTTGATGTGTCTAGCAAATGAACCAAGTGCATCCTTTATAGGCACTTTGAAGCAATCCCAACAGCCACATTATGGAGTGTAACCCCATAATCAATGCAATCAATAGCCAAATCAACTGAGTTAATGGTTGTTTATAACCAATTCAAACTCATACTAATTGATATGCAACAGCTATAATGTAATTAAATCACATATCAATGCATTAAGTAGCACCCACGGACAAAACCATCAATAGCAAAGATCGAAACTGATCGCGCATTAAAGCGATCACCCCCCCCCCCCCCCCCCCCCCCCCCCCCCCCCCCCCCCCCCCCCCCCCCCCCCCCCCCCCCCCCCCCCCCCCCCCCCCCCCCCCCCCCCCCCCCCCCCCCCCCCCCCCCCCCCCCCCCCCCCCCCCCCCCCCCCTCCCCCCCCCCCCCCCCCCCCCCCCCCCCCCCCCCCCCCCCCCCCCCCCCCCTCCCCCCCCCCCCCCCCACCCCCCCCCCCCCCCCCCCCCCCCCCCCCCCCCCCCCCCCCCCCCCCCCCCCCCCCCCCCCCCCCCCCCCCCCCCCCCCCCCCCCCTCCGCGAAAAATGGCGCGGAGCCATCCATATGGCGGGGCGCCATGGCTACCACTTCCAGTAGCAAATGGCGCAGCGCCACTCATATGGCGGGGCGCCATATGCCTGTTTTCCCATTTTCCACCCATTTTCAATCCAATTTGGTACTTTACTCCAAATACCCCTTTGCCATGATTTGTCCTATACAATTACTTCTCATATTCATTTGCTCAAGGTCCATTTATGCATAAATGTTCCAACAGTATCTTCAATTAAATATTTCACAGGAAAAAGGGAGAATTATTGGGGTGTTACAGTATTCGCGCCATGTGGACCCTTTCTAATGTGACATGTGTCCATGTATATATTCAATCAAAAAAGTTAACTAAAAAATTTGCAAATTCAAAGATGTGAACCTATGACCAATAAGATGAATGGTTAAGTTTTAACCACTAAACTAGAACAATTTCATTAATTATAATATCAAATAAAATATAATTAAGTCTCATGATCATATTTAACTAATTTACAGGTGATAGATCATCTTTTTCTAATATTTTTGGTTACAACTACGAGTACTATTTTATGCTAAAAACTTAAATTTATTATTGTCTTTTAAGTTTAAATACCAAAACTCACAAAATAAATAATTTTATATACTCCGTACGACATACCATTATTTATATTTGTTGGCTCGAACGATAACCCGAGACATTGGTCGGGCCAAAACACTGTACCGGCCAAATAAGGTTTGGGCCCAGCCTAATATCAATTAAAAGGCCCAAAATGGGAAAAAGAGTGGCTAATTACGATATTGCCATTACACACCCTCGTTGACCAGTCAACGAAGATATTTCTTGAAGATTCATCATAACAGAATTCTGTTATGAGATCTTCTGGATTCTTCCACCTTGAGGTAATTATGAAATTACCCTCTTATTTGCCTATAAATAGGAGATCTGCTCCATTTTTTGAGAGGACCACATTCTAACAAAAACACATACAGTACTTTCTCTCTCTAGAATATTCCTTCTCCTGCTTAGCATGTGCTGACTTAAGCATCGAAGGTGGTCCTCAGGGTACAAACCCTTGGGCCCTCTGACGCTATTTCTCTCTCCTCATGAATTCAAGTATACCTTCAACGATTTTTCCGGCACAACGCGAAGCTCCAATTCACTTTCCGACGATCTAGATCTTGATTCCCAAATTTCTATGATCTAAGTTTTCATCACTTGGAGCAATTGGCATAGTTTGTGGGGAATCACAGATCAAGAAGTCAAAGAAGGCAAAAACTACAAGAAGTCRACAAAACTCTGATCAGGAGTCCCCAGCGGCTTTTGAAAATCAATGTGAGAAATCCTGCTGGAGATGCACAATCTTATCAGCATCAAGAAACAGATAATGGCGTTACAAGAAGAAACCTCACTGATCTTGCTGCTAAGTTTGATCATCAGTATTCTGCACTAATCCGAGGTCTTGATGTTCATTTTATCGACCTTGAACGTGCAATTCCAAGGCTACCTCGAATGGATTCAATACCTGTGCAAGAACCAGTGCAACCGATTCGTGTAGAGAATCCGAATCTAGGGCGTGTAAAGCTCTAAGCAAATGTGGGATGAGTGGTACGGAGCCGTCGAGGCCCCTACGACTTTGTCAATAAGTCCAACGTATCTGCACAACACTCTCATGGCTCGCCTTCTCGAAGTCCAAAGGGGCATAGTCGGATCAGATCCCAAATTAGAGTCCCCCAGCACTCTCCTCCAGTCCAAGATGTAAGAAGCGAAGATTCAAGGCATACAGTGGCGTTCAGGAGCAAGGTGGCTACAACGATTATATAGAATGCTCGAGAAATCATCAACAATCGAAGGCGTGAACGTGGAGAGAGTAGTAGAGCTCATTCTCCTCAAAGGTCTCCTGCTAGGAAATCGCCCACCCACCGTTCTCCCACCAGGTGTCATTCTACGCGGAAGTTCCCTACCCAAAGATCCTCTACTCGCCGTTCTAGGAGACACGGGTGTTCCTCAAGAGAAAGATCGGATGAGGCCACTTTTGAGACCGTGGCGGAAAGTGTCCCGAGGGGAATTCTTACTTCACGTACACCTCTCAATAGAGAAATTCTGTCATAGTAGATAGAAGGAAGGTAAATATTCCAACCATGGATCCATATGATGGTCCCACAGATCTGGATGATCACATGGCAACCTATAAGGCCCAGATGGGCGTCCAGACGGAGTGTGAGGCCTTGTGGTGTAAGTTCTTTCCTATCACTCTCAAGGGAATGGCGCTCACGTGGTTAGTGAGCTTCCTTCCGGATCGATTACCAATTTCACTGTCTTGGAAGCATTGTTCAATTCTGTCAGCAATTTATTGCTGGGAAATGCCATGAGGTCACAACCGTGGCGCTTATGAGCTGCAAGCAGGATCCAGGCGAAAGTTTAAAGAATTACATAAAGAGGTTCAACACATAAAGATTTGAAAATATTCGGTGGGCATGGAGATGGAGCAGCGATACATTAGATCTTCGGAAGCTAATAACAATGACCCACCTTCCGCCAAAACGAAAGCTGATAGTAACGATAGACGAGATCGACCTAGAGGCGACCAGAGGAATGGCGATATGAGGGATAATCGTCCAAAAGGTGACAAGAAGAGAAAGGAACGGGATGATGGCGTTTATCCAAGGTATAACGTAAATCGACGAGAAATCTACCTGGACATTGAGGAGAGTAATCTTCTCCCGAAGCCC
Source organism: Bassia scoparia (assembly GCA_008642245.1). Classification (NCBI taxonomy): domain Eukaryota; kingdom Viridiplantae; phylum Streptophyta; class Magnoliopsida; order Caryophyllales; family Amaranthaceae; genus Bassia; species Bassia scoparia. The sequence continues at coordinate 19,223 of SNQN01004851.1, read as the reverse complement.
CAGCCAGTCCAAGCCTCTGCCAAAAGAAGAAATAAAAATTTGTGGTGTGAATATCACCGAGAGAGTGGGCGTACAACTCGAAACTGTCACGAGTTGAAGCGATCCCTTGATAAATTGGCTAATGAAGGAAAATTGTCGAAGTATCTGAAAAAAGACCATCAGAAGAAGTCAAGGCCATCCAACAACAATGAAATTGATGTCATGGTAGGCGTGATCTCTGGAGGTTTGGAATCTGGCGGACCCAGTAACAGGGGTAGAGAAAAACATCTGCATGAGCTGAACACTAGGTGCTAGATGTCGCGAGGGCATCCCTACCGCCATGCCCTACCATGGTGTTTGACAATAAGTCTTCAAATCCAGTTAGTTTACCCCATGATGATCCCCTAGCAGTTAGTTGAAATTAAAGTAGCCAATGCAAGATTATGTCGTGTGCTAGTATACGCTGGAAGTTCATTAGATAGCATTACCTATGAGTGCTTGAAGTAGCTCTAGTGCGGAGAGGAGAAGCTAGAACCTTTAACCCAGCCGTTGGTAAGCTTTGGTGGTCAAAGTGGCTTCCTAAAGGGCACCATACGTCTACCAGTTTGACTTGGTGAGAATGGACAAGGGAAAAGCCTTATGGTCAAGTTCATTGTTGTCGACCTTAGCTTCCCTTGCCCTATAACGCCATTATTGGGCGTCCATTGTTTAATAATGTCAAGGTTGTCATTTCAACCTATCAACTTTTACTATAATTCGAGATTGATAATGGAAAAGTTGGCAAGTTATATGGCGACCAGAGGTCTGCCAGGGAATTTTACGTGAATAGCCTCCTAGGATGGACAAATTAAGAGAACACTCCGGTAAGTAGCAAGAAGAGAAAGGAAGCAGACAACAACATGGTAGCCCCAATGGATGTCTATTTGGCAAACAATCCAAAGATATATGCACGCCCACGTCCTACTGATTCCTATGAAGGAGTGATAATTGACGAAGATTCTTCTCATATTGTCTGAGTTAGGGCTAACTTGAAGGAACCACTAAAGGCCGCAATCGTAGGCGTTTTGAAGGAATATCGAGATGTTTTTGCCTTTACCGCTAATGAGATGCCTGATATCTCGCTTGAGGTGATGCAACATAAGTTGAGCATCAAGGAGGGCTATAAGCCCGTCAAACAAAAGTTACGCCACCAAGGGCGAGAGCGTTACTTAGGCGCTGTTGCTGAGGTTAAAAAACTCCTTGAGGCTGGGTTTATCCGGTAATGTCAATATATTGCGTGGCTGGCTAACGTTTTTTTAGTCAGAAAGCCCAATGGTACGTGGAGAATGTGTAGATTTCACAAACCTTAATAAGGCATGTCCGAAAGATGAATACGCTCTCCCTAAAATTGACAAACTTGTTGAGTTCTACTACAGGGCACGCCCTCTTTAGCGTCATGGATGTCAATGTTGGATGTCATTAGATCCCCATGGTTGAGTTGGATCAAGCGCACACCGCCTTCATCACAAATCGGGTAGTGTTTGCTATAAGGTAATGCCTTTTGGCCTTAAAAATGTCGGGGCTACTTTTCATAGGTTGGTAAACAGGATATTCGATGGTCAGATTGGCCGAAATGTGGAGTTTTATCTTGATGACATGATTGTCAAAAGTAAGCTTGAATTTGAATAAATGGCCGATCTTAGAGAAACTTTTGAGTCATTAAGAAAGTACAACATGCGCCTCAACCCAAAGAAATGCATTTTTGGAGTCCGAGGTGGGAATTGTTTGGGATTCCTCGTTGATGAAAGAGGCATAGAGGCAAATCCTAACAAGATTCAAGCTGTTCTAGATATGCAGTCTCCGAGAAGTGTTAAGGAGGTTTAAAGATTAACTAGATGCATGACTGCTCTGGGGATTTTTTGTCAAAGTCGGCTGACAAGAGTTTAGCGTTCTTCAAGACTCTGAAGAGGTCAACATTTAAGTGGGATGAAGAAGCAGAGGCCGCTTTCCAGGAATTGAAGAAGTATCCCTCCGAGATTCCAAAATTGGTATCACCATTGCCAAACAAACCCTTATACGTTTACTTAAGTGTTTCAGAGTATGCTTTGAGCGCAGTCCTGGTCGCCGAAAGAGATAGGGCATAGCACCAGTGTATTTTGTTAGTCACGCCTATAGTGGGGCTGAGTCTAGGTATTCATTGATTGAGAAGATAGTATATGCCTTGGCGACAGCAAGCAGAAAGTTGAAGCCATATTTTCACGCACATCTGATTACTGTACTAACTGGACAGTCGATCCGAAAGGTTATTGAGGGGCGAAATCGCTCGAATAGGATGACGGAGTGGGAAAATGAATTGGTGAATTATGGTCTAGAGCATGACCCTAGAAAGGCGATAAAAGCTCAGGCATTGGCAGATTTCATCACGGAATGCACAAATTGCCCAGTCCAAGCTACAGAAGGTCCATGGGAGCTATTTGTCGATGGCTCGTCCACTAGAGGTGGAAGCACAACAAGAAAATCGATTTCGGCCGACCGTMKTCACCGAYCGAWAATCGGTCGGTAACACCCTGTACCGACCGATTTTCGGTCGGTGACGACGGTCGGATTTTCCTTCGTCGGTAAAATCGTTTTCACCGACCGATTTTCGGTCGGTGAAACACTACCGACCGATTTACCGACCACTTTATGGCTCCATAAAAAARAGAGGGAAGAAACCATTTACCGACCGAAAATCGGTCGGTATTACCGACCGATTTCATAGTCGGTTGATATTACCTACCGATTATTCGGTCGGTAAACTCCTTTTACCTCCAAAAATTGGAGGGTATGGAGGGGTTTACCGACCGAATAATCGGTCGGTAATACCGACCGATTTTTAGATCGGTCGATACTACCGACCGATTATTTGGTCGGTAAACCCCTCCATATTATTTTTTTAATTAAAAATCGCCATTACCGACCGAATTTCGGTCGGTAAAGTTAGTATTTCTTAAAAAAAATTCCATTTACCGACCGACTTCGGTCGGTAATCTGCCATCAAGAAATTAAAAAAAAAGAGAAAAGAAACCAACATAAACAAGCTGGTTCCTTTTCCCCCCATCAACAATATGTTTTTATCACAGCAAACATCAACATTATCATTAAGTTTTATCAACAATATGTACATCAACGAAATCAAACATACTTTTACAAAATCAACAACAAAAAATTACATGTAAAATTTCTGAAATCAACAATAGACAACAGCCAAAAGAAGCGTCAAAATATGGCCAAAATAACCCTCTTCTTGTTTGACTCCCTTGGCCTGAAATGAAGCAGCAAAATTACCAATTCCCACTCGAAAATGATTCCAGAACGAAGCCTGCATTAAGCTGCAACAAGGGCTTCCAATAATTTAGTTCCAAACTGAAAACAGAAACGCATGGCATGGCACGTATATTCGTATAACAAGCAACATTATGTACAAAGATTCTTCTCTTCACAAACATATTAATTATTTCATCTTAAGTTACATAATGCTAAATTTGTAGACAACTAAGTTAGAATAACAAATTAACATATCCACCACGACGCTGCCCACCTAAAACCATTTAATATGACGAGTAAATTGTAGATTAGATGCCACAAAAAAGAGCAAGTTACAAGGCATTATTACTATTTCATGAACAGCCTAAAGCTCACCTTCTCTCTTGCAAGTTCAGAAAGATTCAAGAAATGGTTAACAGTAAATGATTCAAGAAAATGATTAACAGTAAATGATTCAAGAAATGGTTAACAGAATCATAAACTATATTCTGCTCTCAGCATTTATGGTGACGTCAAGAGTAACCTAAATTCAAGAAATGGTTAACAGTAAATCAAACTATATCGCTCATAAAAAATGGAAAAAAAATCCAATACAAAATTGTGGGAGATGTGCATAGAGTACGTAACTTACAACAAGCCATATGCCAATATAATCTCTTTCAGATATCCAGCACCTCTGGTTAAATTGGCTAGACCAGTATGACTGATGTTCTGACAGTTTGATAAATCAAGTGTCTAGTGGAGCCGCCGGGTATATAAGATGCAAATATAGAAGGTAAGAAGTCAGAATCTACCAGGAACAGGTAGATATCAAGTAACAAAATTTAGTCATACCAATCTTAAGAATAGGAGTCGCAATCAGAAGCGTGAATTTGCACACCTTCAACAAAGTGTGACCTTGGTTAAGAGAGGCAAGACCGTCATCATCAATGCCAAGACATCCCACTAAGACTAGATCTTCTAGACAAGGTAGTTGCAAGATAGGCTTAAGGCTTTTCTCTGTAATCTGCAATGCATAGATATAAAGGATAAGTGTTTTTCAAGCCCAGTATAGTTAGTCTATAAGACGTTGCCACAAAAAATAAAAGGAAAAATTGTCAACTCCCACCTTTTAGTTGCAACTTTTTGGAAACTCCCACCTTTTAGTCAATTTTTTTTATTCTCCCACCTTTAGTTGCACCCTTTTTTGTAAACTCCCACCTCCGTTAGCTTCCGTTACACTTCACCGTTATCTTGGGCCCACTTCTCTTTTCCTTCTTGGATGCTCGATTCCCCTTCAATTTCTTCATTTGCTTCATTACGACCTTGCAAAAAAGCACAAAATTTACACAAAAATCTCAATTTTCGATTTTAACCCAAATTTTTGGGTTAATTTTCGAAATTTGGGGGTTWTAGGGTTCATTCAAGCACAAAATTTGGGGGTTTCGAACGAAAAATTTGGGAAACAATTTACAACGAATTTTGGGTGCGAATTAGCATACATTTGGGTAAGTTAATCCACCAAATTGTTAAGGTTTCAAGTGGAATAAACCCCCACTTTAAATTCTGATTTTTGGGGGATTTTGGTCACGAAAATTGGKRTTCTTGGTCGTGTTTGCTGCTGTTATCATTATTCAAATAAACAAGAGAGGGAGAAACCAAAGTTTTCTCCTTTAAATACAAGTTCATGACCACTYGTGGAGGGGTATCAAGTACAGTAACTTCATTAGAAGAATTACAGACAAAATTTGATCTACAATATCTTGCTAAAGCATCATCCGCTAATTCATTCTGCCTCCTTCYTCTTTGCTCAATTCTCAAACCTTGAGCTTGTCGCATCAACTCCCTGATTTAAACACATTTGCTAATTTCAATAAGTTCAATACAATATTTAAAGCTTGAATCAATGGAAAGATGCCATTTTTTTGGGGTGATTTAATGTAATTTTTAGGGCATTTCAATTGGGGGTTTTGAGTTGTTTGGAATGGTAAAGAAGAAGAATAAGAAGGAGATGGTTTGAGGTGAAAGAAGTGAATGGAATGAAGTGAAGAAGAAAGAAATGAGTGAGATTTGAAGGAGATGAATTGAATAAGGGGATGTCGAGGGAGTATTGGATAGGTAACAAAGGAAAATAGAGGAAAAGACAAATTTGCCCCTAGATTTAACAGATTTTTCAAAAGGAAACAAACGGAGGTGGGAGTTTACAAAAAGGGTGCAACTAAAGGTGGGAGATTAAAAAAAATGGACTAAATGTGGGAGTTTCCAAAAAGTTGCAACTAAAAGGTGGGAGTTAACAATTTTTCCAAAATAAAATTTGCATGCTTACAAGACAGGACAAACTTCCATCCCCAAACTAATTGCATGATAATGTATGAGTTCAAGACTTGAATGTCTAATACTAGGATACCTAGATAGGACATTTTGCTCAAGTATTTTAGACTATATAACAATTTGTCTGTATTAGGACAACAAATTACAAATCTCTAATGCAAATGAAACATCAAATAAGTCAATCAGCATGGATCTTTGTGATATAGTGGAGTAAGCCAGCACTCCAGCAGTATCCCAGCTGCATGATGCATTATCATATWTACAAATATTGTTCCATTTAATTCAATATTTTGAACCAATGATAGACCTTACATTGTTACTTGACAAGTCACAACTCACGARCTGGTTCAATTAGGAAGGTCTTGCTTCTTTTCTCCMACTTTGATCAAACGGGGCGTAAGTGTTTTTATGCCGAGTTAAGCAGCGTCCAGTTAATCTCACAAGTCAATTAATGAAGCAAGCTTTGGGATAAATGAGTCAATTTAGCCTAAAAGGCATAATCTCAGGGGTAAAAAGTCATTGGTAACTAAAAATTCCAATCATTTTTCGTAAGGCTCCATTTGTTTTGGAGGAAAACATTTTCAATGGAAAACATTTGCCGGAGGAAAATTGGAAATCAGAATTGTTTTCCATTGTTTGTCGGTACACCTAACTCTACATATCAAATTCACATGTTGATTATCAATTCATAACAACCTCATTCTCACTAAGGCAATTCCTAGTGCTAATAAAAATGAAAATTTCCTCACTGCACAAATGTAGAATGCAACACCAATAATTCAATAACCTGCATTATCAAACACAAAATCTCACTCTTTTCGACTTGACCAAGTTTCTCATTCTACAACGTGTCACTTCAAATTTGCAATGAATACTAACAATTCCCTTTTTTTTACATAATTATATTCATAGGATCATACCATGCCACTCAAAAATTCCAATGCAAATGCAATACTACAACCAAATTACCAGGTACTCAAGTAGATTTAGTTGTCATTGCTAGTTCATATTACTTAATCAAAGTTACAATTAATTCAGAACAAAGGACATAATCAAGAAGCTGTCATATGTGATAAGTGTGAGAGAGAGAGTACAATCACATTACCGGAACATAAGAAAGATCCAAGCTTTGAAGAAGCTTGCATTTGAGAGCAAGAAGAGCAAGCCCTAAATAAGTTACCCTCAAACACCATTTCAAGCTAACCCGCTCTCAACATGTTAATGACAACTATTACAAAGGATATATTATTCAGACCACAATTTGAGACAGCATGTTAACGGGAAGAAAAAATCAAAGAGAATGTATATGCTAAACTCCACAATCGATTAATATCATCGAATTCGACAATTGCCCCAAAACAGTCCCTTTTTTCACTCCTCGCCAAATTCAAGCGAAAGTATGGGAAAATAAAAGAAAATTTGGAAAAAATAAACGAAAATAAAATACATACGAAATCAAAATCAACAGAAAATCAGGAAAAAACGAAATCAATGAAATCTACGAAAAATAAAAGAGAATCAAACTCAAACGAAAATCTAAGAAAAAACGATATCAAACAAAAATCAGAAAAAATAAACGAAATCAAACAAAAATCAGGTAAAAATAAAATCAAGAAAAAAATGGTAAAATGTAGATCTAGTCAAAATAAAACGAATATTAAAATCATAAAATTCAACCATACAACTCCTATTTCCAGGTACCCTTTCAGGCTTCCATGAAAACAATGGAGATAATTCCACCAGACTTTCACCACTTAGACACCGTTATGATACAAAACCGAATCAGAATGCAAAAAAAATCGAAGAAAAACCCTAAAAAAGTCAAAAACGGAGAAAATGGGCGGATAATTAATACTAAAAATTGATTCAATGAAAGTGAAATTGAAAGATATAACCTGAGAAGAGTAGATCTAGCCTGAAAGCTTGCCAGGAAAAGCGGGAGAGGAGGAAAGCGTGGATATGAGAAAGAGAAAGAGAGAGAATGAGAGGCGGCGGCAGGGCGGTTAGAGAGAGAGGAACGAGCGGCGTGAGGTGAGAGAGAAAGAGAAAGAACGACGTGAGGAGAGCGGCGGCGCCGGTGCTGTTGGTGTGAGTGAGAGGAGGGTGTGAGTGAGAGGAGGGTTTGTGTGAGAGTGAGTCGAGAAGAGGAGGCGTGTGGAGAGTCGTTGAAAAAAAATGAACTTGATGTGGTGGTAAGTCGACGTGGTAATAAGTCATTTTTAAAAAATATATTATATTATTTTACCGACCGAAATTCTCGGTCGATAAATTGGCGGAAATTCTCTACCTCAGACTTGACTGCTTAAAGGCTACCGACACAAAATCGGTCGGTAATACCGACCTACTTTTTTTTCGTCGGTATTAACGGTTTTTCGGTTCGAAACTCCACCGACTGAAGAGCGGGTCGGAATAGTCGGTATTACCGACAAATAAATCGTCGGTGATGTATCAGCGTCGCCGAATCGATTTTTATCTTTGTGGAAGTGGGGATGAATCCCTCATAAAAACCGATTGTAGGGGACAAATGATACGCCGAATAATTTGGAATTGTTGCATCCAATAATGAATCGGAGTATGAGGCACTCATTTTGGGGCTACAGATGTGTTTGGTTAGCCAGGTCACTGGTGAATTCGTGGCCAAGGAAGATGTGCCATGAAGATGTATTTGGCTAAAGTAAAAGCCCTCAAAGTTAAGTTTGATGAATTTAAGATCCAACACATCCCCAGGTTTGAGAACCAACAGGCTGATGCCTTGTCACGCCTTGTCGGTTCAGTCGAGCTTCTAGCCCCAGAGTCATTACTTGGGAAGTGTTAAAACAGCCAAGTATTAATGACACAATGGCGGTGCTTAATCGAGGCGAGACATGGATGGAGTAAATCATTCGATGCTTGACGATTGGCGAGCTGCCACAGGATGAAAAACAAGCTGGGAGGGTTATGAAACAGTCCAAGTGGTTTCTTTGGTATGATGAGAAGTTATACAAAAAGTCCTTCACCCACACCTTACTGAGGTGTGTGACACCAGATGAGGGCGATTATATCCTGAGGGAAATTCATCAAGGGGCTTGTGGAAGCCATCAGGGTTTCCGAACATTAGCAGGGAAAGCTTTGAGTTCTGGTTATTATTGGCCTACTTTGAAGAACGATGCACAAGAGCTGGTAAAAAAATGTGAAAAGTGTAAGCTAAATACAGAGATTCCTCGCTTGCCTGCCACTAACCTCTCGGCCATAATACCTACCCTCCCATTTGACAAGTGGGGCATGGATTTGTTGGGACCTTTCCCACCAGCCTCTGGGCAGAGGAAATTCCTTATAGTCGCCATTGTCTATTTTACAAAGTGGATTGAAGTTGAACCCTTGGCCACCATATCAGAAAAAACAAGTACAACAGTTTATATGGTGTAATATCATTACTCGATTCTGTATACCAAAGGCGCTGATTGCTGATAATGGTCGACAATTTGAAAGCGATTTAACTAGGCGATATTGTGAACAGCTTGGGAATAGGGATAAATTTACAGTTGTCTGCCGACCACAAACCAATGGCCAAGCTCGAAGGGGAAAAAGGTTCTTGGCTTGATGAGCTCCTGAGTGTTCTATGGTCCGCCAGAACAACCATCAAAGAGTCCACTTGACATACTCCGTTTTCTCTCGTGTATGAGAGTGAGGCCGTTTTGCCTGTGGAAGTTGGCATCCCATCGTCTAGGGTAACTTATTATGATCATGAGGCTAATGAGGAGTCAAAGAAGGTTGACTTATATTTACTCCTAGAAGTTCGTGGCGACGCCCTCCTTCAGTCCATCTATTATAAACAGAAGATCACAAGATACTTCAATAGACAGGTGAAGCCCCGTCAATTTGTTGAAGGCGATTGGGTCCTACGCAAGGTCGAGAMTCGAGAGCACGGGCAAAGATATGCGGTTAGGAAAGCTAACCCCCAATTGGGAAGGCCCATATAAGATTATCGAAGTTATACGCCCAGGTACATTCCGCCTAGAAGACGTCGGTGGCATTGCATTGGCTAGACCTTGGAACGCAGACCACCTTCGTTAATATTATGTTTGATTACATCCATGTAGGGGCATAGTGGTACTTGTAAGTAATTGCTCATGTACATAAATAACATCAATGTAATCAAAGCTTGTCGAATTAAATAAAAGATAATGTCAGGGGCGCTTTTGGCATAGACTTGATTACAAGATAATGCTTCCCCAGGACATAGACTTTTCCAAATTTTGTCTTTTCACGGATCGCCCAATTTAGGGCATGTTGAATTTTGTGTCTTGGTCGCCCAAGACAACTTTAACTTGATGAGTATCATCATTTTGTTGAATTTCACGGATCGCCCAATTTAGGGCATATTGAATTTAGTGTCTTGGTCGCCCGACAACCTCACTTTTAGACATTTGGGGTACATTATTGTTTAAAAGGAAGTTTGGAGAGGATCTACTGGGCTTCTTGGGAATGTTCCAGCCTTCGCCATGATAAATAAAAATGAATTTACCTCTGAACCCCTTGTGGTTAGAAACGGTTTTTTGGAGGATTTTGTGGTATCTTCTAGTCCTAAAACCGTACCAACCTTCACCATAATCATTCTTAGACTCAACCAAATAAAACATATTACGCCACAACACAAGGGAAGGTGCAACCTCGAGCATACGACAAAGTGAAATGAAAGAAAGGATTTGAGATATACTGTTTGGCATAATCATCGCCAAGGAGAGCCTATAAGCATTTGACAATTCTACGATGAATGGATGCAAAGGGAATCTAATTCCTAACTCTAGATGGAGTAAATATATCAGATAGCTATAAAACCAGGAGATGGGTTTGTCACCGCCCTCTTGGTACCAGGGATAACAATGGAATAGTCATTGGGAAGGTGGTAACGGAAGGCTGTCTCTCGCCTATACTGCTCCTGACCTAGCAAATTCCTAAACTAACGCACAAGATTATAACCTTTAGCCCATAGGCGGTGGAAGTGGATGCTTTATCCCTGGGAAATTCCCGATTAGACTCTAGATCATTAATTGTTACTTGCAGCATCCTTGATTTTAAGAAAGAAATATAAAAGTCAGAATATGTATTTTCGTCTTTCGGCTTACCGATGAAGGTTACTTTACCGCCTACGGGTTCTATACATCCTAATTCCTCCTCAAAACCAACAAAAACACTGTCACTGGTATTATGTGCACTTGACGGCTGACTACAGGAATGGCAGTGGGTGTTTTATCTACATTTAACGGATTCTCTACAATCTTAACGGCGGGGTCCTTATAGCTTGTACTACATCTAGCCGCACATTTCTTATTGTAGAAGGATTCATCTTCTAATTCATAACGAATAGTTCTAAAAGTTAAATGAGATGTATCCATACTAGGGAAAGGAAAAGAACTCGTACCTTCAAGTATGGAGAAAACTAAGGAGTTTACGGATCGCCCGATTTGATRAATGCAGAAGCTTGGTTCATAATTCATTATGAATGTGTATATRTTACGTTTMAAGTATACTCTATAATCAAAGCAAGAGATACATGGTGATTCTCATATTAGTTTAAATTATGAACACCATTGTTTTGTAACTATATTAATTTTTGGAAGTCAAATACATATCAATAAGGACAAATATAAAGAGTATGAATTCTACTTCGTAAATTGGGATCCAACTGAGTTTGATGAAAAAGTCGACCAAGTAGAGTTCAATCATAACAATATAATGTTAAACCAAATGAAAAAAGATAGAAATAGAGAGTATTTTTTTTAGGAAAGATAAAGATTTGTGAAATAGTATATATAATTTGTTATTTCTTAAATTTAAGATTGCTTTAACTCTACTTTGTAGAGTTTTTATAAGATGAATCTTGTAGGTGAGGGACCGAATTGGGTGAACGGTTGGAAGTGGAAATTGAAGCCAACATTAGAATAAAGAGGGTAAATGATTATTTGTACACGTGTGTCAATATGAGAAGAGGAGGTGTGAATTAGAGGAGAACTACTTTCTTATCTGGCGCTGCTCGAATGATGTGTTATTACTTAATTGTCATGTATACAATGCATTGCATGTGGTGTTTATCTACATGCTTATGAAAATGAACATAATTGACGTTGTTGATAATAATTTATTGTGTTGTGTTACAGGTCAACTCTGCGTTGTGTAAAATTAAAAGTGAGTTGTATATGGTGATTATCTTTTTCTTCAATGTTAGTTTTTATTTCTCAATTATTTGTGCTTGTGTGAATCCTTTGTTTTTTTATAAACGCATTCTATTGCATGTCCGTCTTGAAAAACATCTAATGAGTTGGGAGCAAAGAAATAAAGACATAAAACTTTGGAAATGATCATAGCTATTTAAAGTTCGAGTTTCAAACCAACATGAAGCTCTTTAGCAGTTAGCCAAAATCGGTATATTTCCATGTCCATCCTGGTGCGGAGGATGATAATTGATAAACACAAGTAGATAACTGCAGATATTTAGGACATTTTTGATTTTGCATATTTTGAGAATGTTAGGAAGAAAAATATAAATTGACATATGTTAAGGTGGTCAAATGTGGGCCATGAGTGAATGAACTATCGTTTATAATAAAAAAAATAAAAATAAAATGACAAGGATAAGAACAAATTGACAATGATACACTACTAAGTGGTGACCGCTAATTCGAAGTCAAATATCACATGATTGATTATAGTCTCGGATCATTAGTAAAACGATCGGACAATTGGACAGTCAACTTATATTACCATACCTCTAGTGTATATCTACATTATTGGACCCAATATTATGCGTTTGGGCTGTGAAGGTGGGGTCCATGTAAAAATTTGCCAACTGGACTAGATGACCCACTTACCCAGCCATTCAAAAAACTTGAGCCCACCGAAGCCCAGCGCACTCCACCGCCACACATTACCCGTGACTACATAAAGGCTGACTGACTTACCTACCTCTCAAATCTCAATTGGTAAGAGAAAGAAAGAGAGAGAGAAGAAAGAATATCGAAAGCGAAAGAAGAACCCAGAATCCTAAAACTCTAAAGGAAGAAAAAGAGAAGAATCGGAGAAAATGGAAGTGATTAATGAAATGAGAAAATGAAATCGAAAGTGGTAACTGTAATGCAGCGATGATCAATCCAAACGGAGAGTGATACTACGACTTGGCTTGGGAAGATTATCGTATGAGATGTCGAGCAACCGACGCTCTTGGAAAGAGAAGGCTGATCGTGACGCCAAGATCGCGTCAATAGGAATGAAGATGACAAGAGGCAAATTGTTCAGCAAGAGCTCTTCTTCTGCTTCGAATTGATCTCAGCAGTAAGTTTTCATCGCAATTCCCATTTTTTATTATTATTTAATGTTAATGATAATTGTTTTAATGTCAATTTTGCACTTGTGCGCTTTTCTTGCTTTCTTTCGTAAAATTCTGCTCAATCATGAATTACTGATACTCTCAGAACACTAAACTAATTTCGAGAATCCCAATTTAATTTTAGGGTTAGGGTTAGGGTTAGGGTTAGGGTTAGGGCTGAGTATTTTAATTATTGTATGTTTATAATTATAATAATAAATCATAGTAATAATCATAAAGTAATACTGTCTATGAATTATTTTGCACTTGTGTGCGCTTTTCTTGGTTTCTTTGGTAAAATTCTGCTCATCGCAGTGATATAATGGGCGATGAATGGTGTTTTGGTGATTATCCAGCCATCAATAATCTTGGACTATTTTTATTTGATTTGTCTATTCTTTGGATTTGATGGTTGATGAACAATAAAGTAATTATATGGATATTATATATATTGTTTAATGTTTGTGTTGATTGATCAGCAACCCCATCTAAGGGACTAAGACTTTGATTGATTGATTAATTATTGTCGGGATGATCGGGTTATTTGCATGGTAACTGTACTGTAGTTTGCTACTAATTGAATCCTTCTGACGTGTCCAAGTACTGATCGAAATGCTTTGGCTTGTTTACAACAATCAGGGATCAATGTGTCTGATGCTCCAGGAAGAAGCGGAAAACCGAAGAAGAAGAAAGCGGGAAAACCGAGAAAAGAAGCAAGCGAACCGTCGTCCTGCGGCACCCTGCTCCGCAAGAAACCCCTACTCCTAGAGCTGCAGTTCCATGTTCCCCAACATAGTTTGAAGATCAGAGTTTTTGTGGGGAACGGAGAACCAAAGCTTTACTCCATTGGCTGGATTTCACTCTGACTCTGAATCTGACTCGCGGCTGCGTGCTCGTGCTGTGTGCTGCTGCAAAACACGCCCTGGTGTTCTTTAGTTGTAGCTATCAAGGACTGCCCGTTAGCCGTATCCGGCTTCGATTAATGTATTTTTAACTAACACAGTAGTTAGTAGTTTGTAGCTTTAATTTTCAACGATGAAAATATAGGTTTTATCAATAAAGTTCACAGATTATTTCATTAGACTAATTTCCTCTCCAAGCCAATCCTAGTACACTTATTTGAGTGCAATAAGTTCAGCGTTATCGCCCTGGCCGCCCCGGTTAGTTGTCCCGGTTCAGAGCAGTCCGAGCATACCGGGAGCAACCACCAGGCACAAATGTAAATTTACACGGGTACTAGTTAAAGAATTCAAGGAACTGGAATTAGTAGTGGGACAAATGGACAATCATAGCTATTATGCAAATTTAGCCATAGTACCTATTTACAGTATGTTGTTTAGTTGATATTAAGTTGGTAATAGTATAGTTTTAATATTTTTTTTAACACGATAAAGAGACGAGCAGAGTTTATACATCTCCATGAGGAATTGCCACAACGGGGCCGGGGAAGGGAAATGAGATCCAGCATATGCTAGGGGTAAGGCTCGAACACCGTGACAAGGGCAACGGGAGATTGGGAAGGCTTACCCCAAGCATCCCTTTGGCTTATAAGTATATGTTTAATTAGTTTCAAAAATTTAACAAAAGTAGAACAATCATTTGTTGCAGTTGCACTTTTGGAAAATTCCAAATGTAATATCTATTGCATTTTGGAAAATAGATAAGTAAAAGAAAATGGTTGGTAGGCTTTTTTGTAATCCCCGTAATTTTCGAATATTTATAATTATATTTTCTCATAAATAATTTCGGTTATTTATCAAACGATACATTTTATTTAAATTTATTATTTCCGACCAAAATATATTTTGTAGTAGGAATCTATCTTTTCTTTTTATTTTATCCAAAATAAATTAATTAAGAAAAATAGAAGATATTTAAATTTAACCAAGCTAAAACCTAAATCAGTTAAAGGGTTTATTTTTCTTCTTTTCCTCTCTTCTTTCACGCATAACATTTAGTTTTCAAAAGGGGGGGGGGGGGGCGGGGGGGGGGGGAAAGAGTGTCCTGCTTTGCGTTGTTTGCCGGAGCTGGATTGCCCCGTCGTCGACACCGCAGCCCAGCCAGTCCTCTCTCCCCTTCTTCTTGTTTTCTTCTTTTTCCTCTTATTAATACATGTTTCTAATTTGTTTGAATCTTGAAATTTTTATAATCAATTGTTATACTAATGTTTTAAGTATGAATTTCTAACATTATGAGTTGTATTGATGATTTCAATTAAAAAAATAAATTTCAGATTTGTTGAATGATAAAATTAGGGCTTTTAATTTGGGGCGGATTTTCATGTTTTATGGGTTAAGAAGTGATTAATATTGTTTGTGATATATAAAATTTTATGAAGTTGAAAATGAGTTTTTCAGGTTTTGAACAAAATTTCAGATTTGATTACAAGTGAATTTTGAGGTTTCAATCATGTTTTGGTATGAATTAAAACTTGTTTTATTGACTATTCTAATGGTATACAACATTAAGACCTTCTCTTTTGCAAGTTGGATAATTTTCATATTTTAAACAAATATTTTGAGGCTAGGAGTCATGGAAAATAATGGGTTTTTCACTCAAAACCAATTTTCTATATATTGTGTTACTAGTATACAGTCTGTTTGAGTCGTTAAATGAATTTTGGGTAAAAAGGAAAATTTAAGATTTATTAAACGAATTAAAAGGGTTGAGTTTCCTTATTTAAAAATATAGATTTTCATGATTCTTTTAAGCTAAGACTATACGTAACCTACTTCATACTATCAAAGTTGGGATTGTGTGAGGAATAAATAATATTGGTCTTTGAATGAGTTTTTTCGAGGCTTGTTCAGCCTTCTAGTAATTGCCTGTAAATCAGTGTCACGGCTCGCATCTTCGAGTTTTCACATGAATAGAAGAAGACTTCGTAGAGTTGATTTCTGAGTATTAAAGTGCTTTTCGTTTGTTTTATTCAAGGTACGACTACTTGCGCGCAACCCTTGATTGCTGTGGCATGCTTTGAAAAACGTTGGAACGTAGTGTCATGAAGTGAGGGACCTCCCGTGGAATTTTTGGTAGCTCCACGAATAAACGTGTTTATTGGCGTTGAGAATATTTGCTGGAAATCTGAGGAATATGTGGACATTGTTTAGTCATCGCATTTTGTTATGCGAGTTCTTAATTAGTCATTTGTCTTTAATTAACTGATTTGGCTCTATTTGGACTGAATAAGTGGACGTCAAGTATATACTTACTCCAACTGAGGGTATTTTTATAATAGATAATTAAGTGGAGTCAGTGTAACTTACTCATAGAGTGATTTCATCTACTGCGTTCATATGATGTATTGTATTAATGTATCTGGTTTTGATGCCTCCCTCATTCTCATTTCCTTTTGGGTTGAATATTGGCTTCTTAAGGCTTTTCTGGCTACTAATATTGTGTACTTTAGTTTTTGATTTTGTCTCTCACGGATCTATTCATGGCTTTGGTATCGATTTTGAGATGATTAATGACTCGACGGAGCTTTACGGGAGTTATCACGAGGCCTGGATAAGGGAAAGAACTAGCAAAAGAGAAAGGATCAACCGGATCGGTTCAATTTTACTCAAACCGATCGTTAAGGTTTACTCAATCATCGGTTCAGGTTTACCTCAAATCAAGTCGGTTTGAGGCTGATAATTGGCCTAAAGTGATTTTTGGCTTGTTTTGGCTTTAATTGCGAGGATATTTTTGTAATTCGCAGGTCATGATAATTTAGAAAAATCAAGAGTTTTCAGGGGAACAATCCTGATTTTTTGTAATCACTTTTATTATTATTAATTATTAATTCAAGAACTCAATATACTATTGTGGGGAAACCTAGTTTGATCATATCAACAATTGAGAATTCATAAAGATCGTCTAATTGTGTCTCATTCTTTTGTTGCGCTTTTGGTAATCTAGTTCCATACCTTTTAATCTATTCTATTATTTGCTTTTAATTTGTTTTGGCTTTTAATGCAAGTTTTCTCCATGCGTTATTATTATGCTTATTTGAATCATCGAGTGAGTAGTTGAATTTTCAAAGGCTTTATTGGGGATCTATAGCATTATGATTGGTCATGTACGCTTGGTTTGAATTCATTCTTGGACAAATGGCAATTAAATTCAACATTCCTATTCATGATTGTTTCATGTATCAACTTTGTGGGCCGACTTAATTCTTTACTTTTGATTAGTCAGAGTCTCTTCAAATCTAGGAGTTGAGACTTAGCACTAGATCAACGCAATTAGGTAGCAAAAGAGACTATCACTGGGTCGAGAGAATACCGGTTGAGAGTAGTTCTATTGGTTATTGAATTCGAAGAACTTGACTCCGTGTTTGATTGTGTCTAGTTATGAATTTGAATTTGCGGGAATTGTTCTATTACTGCTAATTATGACGTAAATAGTCTTGATACTTAGTTATATAGTTTGATCCTTCAATTAATCATTCTTGTCAGTCGTAGTTCGATAACACAAACCCAAATAAAGACTCATTTATTGACTTTTGGATGCTTTAATATCAATTAATCGATGATTGTTAGTTTTGCTTCTTCATGGATACGATCATTACCACAGCTGCACGTAGTTAGTCTTGATAAGGTATTTTTGAATAGGCTTTAATTGCGACTTTTATTGCTACATTTAAAGTTGTAATTTATCTTAAGGCTTTATTTCTTCCCTTCGAGTCATTTAATCATCAAACAAGGAAGCATTTAAGATGTCTTATGACATGATCAGATCTGTGTGCCTAGAATACAGACAAGAATTGTCAAAGCAATTCCTAGAGTGAGTTTGATAACGTAGGCCAGCTGAACAACCAAGAATATGATAACTTTGAAAAAAAAGACGGTCAAAGAAACATGACTTGATCTCTTAACTACTCCGATTATCCTAGTTTTATAGTTTTTTTAAAAAAGTACAATCTTAAAGTGTTGTTTCCTTTTTTTAGCTCTATTTTTTTCAGATCTATAAAAAGTCTTCCCTATATTGTGGAATATATATACTTTATAGTATTTTAAGTAAATTTCAAATCTTACTGCAAGCAATGTCTAAAGCAGTGATAAATTCAATTTAAGTAATATCTTGATAACTATCTTTTACCTTAAATTTCTAATTCTTATTAAATTCATTATGCAATCTTTTGAGATTATTGTACGTGGTTTTCTGAAAAAGTTTTGAAGTTACAAAATTAAGGAAATTAAATACAACATGTTAATTGCATCTGATAATGGTGATAAAAGATAAAATAAGGGTGGCAATATATAAAACTATGTTGACAATTTATGGAGTAATGAGTTATACACGTAAAATGGTGATAATTTATTAAAAAAATGTTGATCTTATTTGATAATAATGTATATAGAAGGCGATCGGATTGTGCGATCGAAATTTTTGATTTTTTTGGGAATGTTTTCGATTATATTCAATAGGATGTCACCTATGACGCCGGTCCTCGACATCCATGGAATTCTAATTCTAGTTTTCCAAATGAGAAAAAGGCTCGGGTTTGATGGTAACCGTGACGCCATAGAGGGGTTGACATCATTGTGTAATATTATATTAATGGTCATTGCCAACGTATTTTCTGGACATAACTAGACATTGGTAACTTTAAACAAAACGGTGCAAGTAAACACATTATTTCTCTTAACTGCCCGATTTTACCTCCTTTTTTTTAAAAAAAAATAATCTTAAAGTGTTGTTTCCTTTTTTCTAACTCTATTATTTTTTCAAATGTTATGAAAAGTTTCCCTTATTGTTGGAATAATATTTTTTTTTTAATTTTTAAATAATTTCAAATGTTACTCAACCATTCCAAAATAATGATAATCTAATTTAAGTAAATTTTAGATAAACATCATTACCTTGATTCTAGTCTTATTTTTAGGGGATATAATATGCAATCTTTTTCAGATTATTGAACGTAATTTCCTGAAAACGTTTTTAAGTTACGGGATTAAGGAAATTGAACACACTAGGTTCATTGGGTTTGATAATGATAATAAAATACAATAATTTGAAAATTATGTAACTTAATTTGCTTAAACTGTAACGAACCTGGCCTAAAAAAAAGATTGGATTAGTACTCGAACCGTTTGTGTGGCAAAATAATTTACATCTGGTTATAACTTGGTTATGACCGCACCAAGCATTAGAAATAGCCATAAATATGACATGCTGCAATCGGAGTTCATTCATGAATTGTATTTTCTAGTTGTGACCATCGTACATGTTGGCAATGACCTAAAATCGAATTTGACGCAAACCCCTAAACACATAGTAGTTACCATCAAGCTTCGTCTTCGTCTTCCATGAGCCATAT